>JAYMTF010001114.1:0-26232 GCA_036897485.1 Pelargonium nanum | reverse complement strand
CGAGTCATGTGTCTCCGTCTCAACTCACCAGAAGGAGGCGTCCTCCGAGTCTGAATGGTGGCTCACCTCCTCTTGGTCACCATCCTCATCGTCCTTGTCCGACGGTGCAAGCTCATCCTCCCCCCACTCGGGTATCAAGCCAACATCCCTCCAAGTGTCATGGACGAACGAGCAAACTAGCGCACCTTTGGACATCAAGCCCTTGCCACCGCCCGACTCCCTCACAATGGTTACCTCGTCTAGCAACCCAGAATTGACCGGCGAGTGGTCCTCCACATCCATGGAAGAGTGCTCCCTAGTGGCGACCGGCACCTCCTCGTCAACAAGCATCTTCCTCTTGCCCTTAGAGGAATCGCCCTTGGCGGTGGCGGGCAGGATCTCCACCACGTCCGCCGCCTTCTTTTTTTTGGCTGACGCCGTGTCTGACAACATCACAAATGGCACATGGTGAAAAATGCCAAGAGCCGTTTGTCGCGCCTTAAGACGAAAGGTATCGCGAGCCAACCGACCATCCCGGGTTCACTCAGACTTTCCTCAAAAATGCAAAGACGGCAGCCGAAATGATGGAAATGCAAAAACAAAAAACAAATCTTGATGTCGAAGCCCAGACTTGTCGCGACGGACGAATCTGGTCGCGACGAGATTTTTCTTATCGCGACGAGAGAGGACCTCCAGCCCGAATATGTCCGTTGCAGCCCGATGCTCCAAAATTCGATTTCCAACCAATTCAAGATATGTAAGGGGACGTTTAGAAGTCTCTAGATATACTATTTCTAAGTGTTAGAAGGCACATAGAGGCACAGAAAGCTCAAATCCAACCAAGAAAGCTAGCATGCACTATTCAACATTGACGAGAACATAAAATAAATGCAACCAACCTTTGCATCACTCCTCGTCCTCGACTAGGGGGGAGGGGGGGCTTGCAGTCCTTCAGGAAACATGGGTTCTTGGGGCCTTTGTCGATAGGCAATGAGAAAACCCGACAGAGTGGCGCCAAGCGAATGAGCGGGCGAGTCTCGTGATAGCCCACCCGGGTTGCTTCGGAGTAGAATTGAACGTCACTCCGAAGAAGATAGCGTATGTCAAACACCCACGCCTGATCACCAATCCTCTTGGTGAAGCATTCCAAGGTTGTCGCGTCGTACGGACACAACTCCGGCATCGAGAAAGGGGAGGAACCCAAGAAGGTCTTGGATGTCGTCGGCAGATAAGGGAACCCAAAGTCCTTCCGAGAATAACGAAAAACTTCCTCCCCATCCAACCCAAGAAGCGGTCCCGAATTTGCTCAAATATCTTGAGACTCTGAGGACGCATAGAGGATTCGTCGCCCGGATTCGACACCAAAGAGAAGAAGTGACCAAACAAGGCGGCGGATGGCTCACGCCCATTAAGACAACACAAGTTTGCGAAGGCCGCCATCCTATTGACCGCGCACAGATTCAAGTTGCATGGTAATGATCTCATAGCCCCAATGACCTCCTCCATGAATGGGTCAAGGGGAAGAGTGATCCCGGCGGCGAAGTGCGCCCAATGGAAAACCATCTCGCCCGGACGGGCGACATCCAAAGCATTGGTGGGCGCGCGATATCGAAACTCCAAGAGGTCGACCTTGTGAAAATCCCAAAGGCCCTCCAACTCCTTCGCGGTGACCAACTTCGTGTGACTAACTCCCCTCACACCCAAAAAAGAAGGTGGCGCTTTTGGAGGGTGGTCAATCAAGTAAGCATGGTGATATCACCCCCCGGCCAACGAGCCCCTCAGTGTGCAATTACTTTAAGTGACAAGTTTATAGGGGCATCTGCAACTACCCTTTTTTTATATAATAAAAAATAAAGTAAATCATCATCTTAAATTTGTCTGAGAGCCTGTAGCATCCGACAAGTGTAGTTTAGTATTAGCTGGGAATAAACGAAAGAAGACGAGATCGGAAGACATAATTTCACAAGGACTAAATATCTTTATCGCTTTTGTTTTTTTTTTTTTTTTTGAAAGTCTGAAAGCGTAGATTAAATATTATGAGCAGTACATAGAGTATTTGATACCCAAAGTTTACAAAAACCTGTTCTACCAAGAGTAGCCAACTTGTGGGCATTTACAACCTGGTTTCTACTAACTAACTGCAGTACATTTTGTCCAAAAAAGTGCCTCAACAAAAACAAAATATCATCAACCACGTACGTGCAGCTTCTATCTATTACTATCCCATCTTCAATCCACCAAAAAAGATTGCTGCAATCTGTGAGAAACATAGTAGAAGTAATATGATTATGGATACAAAATAACATAGCTGATCGAATAGATAATGCCTCGGCTTCAAGGGCTGAAGTGCATGAGAATGAAAAGGAGTGTCTAGCCAGAATCTGGTTTCCTGATGACAACTGCCAACCCCCACCAGCTGATGCCAGCTTAAAGCTACCATCACATTCCATAATGAAGTGATTGGTAGAATTAAGGCGTCTGGATTGTATGGGGGCCTTAATGTTTGGCCTCTTGGTTTGTATTTCAGTTGCAAAACTGGCATTCCAATCATGAATCATGGATATTGCCAGCATGTTGGTAACCGAATGACTCGGCAAAGAGTATTGGAAGACATAAGTACACCTGCGTTTCCAGATGGCCCAGAGAATACTAATCATATGGATACCTATATGGATAGATGATTTTTGACGTAGGAAAGAACAACAACAAGACCACCACTCAGACATAGACGATCACTCTGATGATCTCATTCCAAGGGAAGAAGCAAACCAGATCTGTCTACTATCCGGACAAGAGAAAAGACAATGAACTATAGATTCCACAGAGTCATTACACCGAGAACAAGTAGAGTCCTCCAACAGTTTACGACCCTGTAAAAGAGCTTTAACAGGGATTGCATCCCAAAGACACTTCCATAAAAAGAATTTGACCTTTTCTGGAATTTTAAGAGACCATAATTTCTTCCAATTCTGATTTCCCCTATCCAGTACTGACTGAGGTACATTATTCCTAACGATTGCAAAATAACCCTGTTTGACCGAGTAAATACCAAATAAAGAAAGATCCCACACCAGTTTATCATTAGATGAGACTATCCGAGAGAGTTTGATTGATGAGACCAAAGGAACAAACGAAGGCCCAAGCCATGAAAAAATCATGTTTTGTCTCCACTCACGACTACAAGAATCAATGAGTAAAGCTACCACAGGCTCTGAGTTAGAGTCTGGTAGTGTAGCTGGAGCTGAAAGCATAGGATTTATCCATTTATCTTTGAAGAGTCGAATACGGTGTCCCGATCCGACTTCCCAGTGAGTGTGTTGACTGAGAAGTTCCCTACCCTTACATAACGCAGACCACAGCCACCCAGATTTGGCTCTAACCATCGGATCCCAAATAGTTTGACTTCTACAATACTTGTCAACAAGAAGATTATGAACTAAAGAGTCTGTTGAACTCGCAATTCGCCAAAAAGTCCCTCCTAACATTGCTAAATTAAAAAGCACCGAGATCTCTGATTCCCAGCCCACCCTCTAACTTTGGTCTTTGTATAATTGATTGTGCCCTCCAATGAATACCCTTATAATTTTTATTAGAAGACCAAAGAACATTGGATAAAAACGAGTTATACCAGCTGACGAACTTTTTAGGGAAAAGGACCAGTCCAGAGAAGTAAAGTGGAAGAGCAGAAAGGACAGATTGTATCAAAGTTAGACGTCCCGATTGATTAAGGAGATTAAGTTTCCATGATGCTAGATGATCTTGAATTTTTTCCTTAAGAGATGGTATGAGAGCAGATTTTGGGTGTGTACCAAAATGACGGAATCCTAAATATTTACCCAGTTCATGAACAATTCGAACAGATAAAATACCTTCGAAAACACGAGTTATTCTATGTGGGACGTTGGGACTAATCAGCCACTCTGATTTGTCCAGATTGATCAGTTGTCCAGATGCAAGAGAGAAATCTGCCAAAGCCCTCTTTACAGCAACAATAGATTGGAGAGATAGATGGAAGAAGATAAAAGTGTCGTCCGCAAACATCAGGTGATTTACCCTTTTGCATCCTCACCCCATACAAATGCCTTGCAATTTATTTTGGGATGAGAGTTGCTGAAGAAGGCATGAAAGACCTTCGGCACATATGAGAAAAAGATATGGAGACAAAGGATCTCCTTGTCGGAGTCCACATGTGGGCTGGAAAGGCTCCCCCGGGCAGCCGTTGACAAACGTTTGAAACGAGACCGTTGAGACACATTGGAAGACCAGATTAATCCATTTAGAAGAAAACCCTTGTGAAGACATAAACCTCAACAAAAAATCCCAATTGACTCTATCGTAGGCCTTACTAATATCCAATTTAAGTCCTCCCTTGAAACTTTTCCCTTTTTTTGACTTTCTGATAACATCCACTATTTCGTTGGCAATGATGATGTTATCCTGAATACGGCGACCCGGGATAAAGGCATTTTGGAATTCAGAAATCAAGGAAGGTAAGACAGTTCTAAGTCGATTGGCTAGGACCTTTGCTGAGATTTTATAGAGGACATTACAAAGACTGATTGGACGATAATCGGACACTGTTTCCGGGTTGTCTTTCTTTGGAATAAAAACAATAAATGTCCTATTAATCTCCCTCAAAATTTTACCCGAATTAAGAAAAGATAGGACAGCAAGCGAAACATCCGATCCAACTACAGACCACCATTTCTGATAGAACCTAGCCGACATACCATCAGGTCCAGGAGCCTTATTCCCATCCACTTCAAAAACCGCCTGCTTGACTTCCAATTCCGAAAAAGGACTGTCTAGAAATGATTGTTGAGACGGAGAAAGAGTTCGGGAGACAAAAGAACAGATTTTGTTTTGGGAGGAAATGCTTTCTGGAGATAGGAAAGATTGAGAGTTTGTTAGAACCGATTTGATCGAAGAGGAAAACTCAGCATTCACCAAGCTAGGATCATGGACCCAGTCTCCTGATTGTTGGCGAATAGCTGGAATACGGCTTTTATTTCGTTTCCATGTAGCTACCGCGTGGAAGAATTTGGTGTTTCGGTCACCTTGTGATATGAATTGAACTCTTGAATCAAAAAATCAAAACAAAAAATAAATGTGACAAGTTGATGGTTAATGAGAAAAATGTTAAAGTAATAGCGTTTACACAACCAACGATCGATCTATTATAGGATGAATACTTCATTCATCTCATCTGTAAGATACAAGTGTAATTACAGTTCAACAGAAAATGAAAATGAATCGATTGGAACCTATTAGGGTTGAAAACAAAATTGGTAAATGCTCTACTTTTTTGTTGTATATGTATATATATACACATATGTTTGTCCCTTCCAATATTGGACATGCAGGAGCAGAAGTTGCTGCTTGAGCAAATCCTTAATTGGGTTCTCAAAAGAATTATAGTCCATGGCTAAAAGGCCTCAACAAAGCAAAGCTCATTTTCTTGTTTTCCTCCGGGCAGCTCGTCTTGCTGCTTTATCAGCAAATAGCTGCATTACCATCTCCAAATTGAGGTCATTTGGATTCAACTCCTGCACATACAAAACAATCTCAATAATTCGAATACTAAGTACTCCCTCCGCCCCCAAAATAGTGTCAATGTTTCTACTTTGAGAAAAATTAAGAGATTGTTTAGTTGTAGAAAACATTTTTCATTTTCTGTATTCTGTTTTCGTTTTCAGTTTTTTTGTTCTCTATGGAAAATTTGGAGAATTAAGAAAACCTATTTAGTTGTAACATTTTTCATTTTTTTTATTTCGAGTCTAAATTAAAACGATATAAAGTAGAGTTAATTTTAAATTGGTAAATAAAAATATCTATGTATAATAGATACTCCATGAGACAAAAAAAATAAAAACAAAAAGAAGTAAAAATGAGTAGTGGAAAATGAAATTTCTATTTGGACACTAAAAAAAAAAAGTTTTCTACTTCCAAGCTATTTTGGAAAACTGGAAAACAATTTTTCAGTCTCCAATTGTCCAAATGGAAAACTATACAACAAAACAAGTTTTCCAGTTTTCAGGAAACCTGGAGAAATACTTCATTACTAAACAGGCCTTAAGTTAATGTGATATATTTACTATTGCATCCTAATGATCATGTGTTGTAACAAACTTAAGGGATACTATACTATTGGCAATTCATGCATAACTAACTTCCTAAAAGGAAATAAGACGATCATGTTGAAACAAAAATTTAAGAAAATCAAGACACTCATTTTAAGACGGGGAGAGTAATTACTGTCTTAGTCAACATCCTTTACATTCTCAACACCATACAGATTTTAACATTTTTTTCTCATTTGTCTCGTTAAGATATTGATAAACAAGAACTAGCCAAAACACCCACACATCATGAATCTCGGTTTATTGTTACTTGCCATTGAAATACTTTCTGTGATTGATTCAACTAAATTCACTCCTTTGATTTTATGTTCTTTCTTGCATGATATGCAAGTTGCCAATGTAAAGAAGCAAAAAAAAAAAAAAAAACAAAAATAAAAAAAAAAAAATAAAAAAATAACCTTTGGTTTTATAAAAGCGGAATGTCTGAGCCAACTCTTGTTTCATGGAAATCTTCCTACTCAATAAATAGTTTTTGGGACAAGACTTTGCAGTAAGGGAAGAGACTAAAGCAGTTAAAGGACCAACAATACCAGAAAGGGTTTGAAGAAAAAAGATTTAGTGTTGTTCAGCTTCTCTCTCTTCCTTGAGCATTTTTTTTTTTTTTTTTTTGCTTACTAATAATCTTATCCTATGAACATACTTTTAGGGTGTTTACGTGTAACCATAACTACCATTCGTTAGAAGTGATAAACAAGTAGAATATACCTTCGGAATTTCAACAATGTTCCGTAGATGCTTTAGGCTAAATCCGTTCTTTGAAATCTTTATAAAGATCGGTTTCCCGTCTGTAGGATGGCTCCCCTGACAAGTTAAATAAGTAGATCCAATAAATAAAGAAATCAAAGAAAATGTTGAATTTTGAGAGAAACCAACTTACAATTGTTTTAGGGTAGCTCAACAACTCGAGAGCATCTTCAAGGGTAATTTTACTCAAATCTATTCCCTGAATGTATTCACAATGAATGAATGAATATCCTAGTCGTAATTCAGGAATACGGAGAGAAAAAGAAGAGGAAGTGCTCTAAGATATGAGAAAATACATGTGTGCAAGAGCATTCATTTAATAACAATTTACTGGTAGAGCAAACTGAATGTAGTAATTTTGAGCATTCAATATTCCAGTTTATCTCTTACTAACAGGCTGAAGAAGCTCGTGTGAAGTCAGAAATAAAGCTTTAAAAAATTTCTCTTATTTGCTCTGCTTGAAAAAAAAAATCTACAACACGATCCCGTTTAAAATCGATTTCAGCCTCATCCCCTATACAATCATTTTCTTGTTCCACCACTGTGGACCAACCACAACCTCTAATTATTATTGGGTTAATGTTATAAATGATCTTCCAACCATACTCAGATATCACCATTGATCCTCCAACTATTTTTAAAATCGTCATTGACCCTTGTACTATTCCATCTCATTACCGTTGATAGAAAAAAAAACAAAAAAAATAATTGACTTTCGTTTTATCTCAAATTTTGCACATATCTTACCCTACATTTTTTTTTATAAGATATCTTACCCTACGTTAATTGAGTGCAGATGCAAAATATGTTATCGAATGGAGCTTAAATTGTCGATTAAATTTCAGAAATCAATAGATTTTGGGACACTAAATGTTGACATAGAATAGTTAAAGATCAATGGTGATTTGAAAAATAGTTGGAGGATCAAATGTAAATTTATGTATAGTTGGAAGATCAATGGTGAGTTTTACCCATTATTATTTCTATTTTGCATAACTTGAATTTAGAAGTCAAGAGTTTGAGGCATTCTATCTCTATTGCTAGAGAGAATGAAGTAGTACACAGATGTCCAAGTTGACTTACTACCTGGGGTACAGATGCCCTCTTGGGTGTGAATCCTTTCTTGTTTTCCCCAAGCTGTACATAGATTCCATAAGGACCTTTCTTCAAAAAGACCTGAAAGGGGGAAATTTGTACACCGGTAAAAACAATACGGAAAACAATAACAATAAGGTACACTGTTGAATGAACGGAAAAATGAAAACTAGAAAAATTACGACAAACCTTCTCATTAGAATCTGTTTTACAACCTAGCAGCTTCGGCTCATCAAGCACCACTTCAGCAGTTTCCTCATCCCTATTTGTAGTATACCTGTCCATCAACCCGGACAAATAGATTAAAATATATTCTCGTTGAAATCAGCCAATGATTTGGGGATCAGGAGAGCCATGTGGAATCAAATCAATGATTTGGGGATTGGGAGAGCCATGGGTTATGAAACTGTGATTAATTTACAAGCATAACTGCAGTAATACCCAAAACGACTTGTTAAAGTTACAGCATCCCTCATCAAGGTAATAGAAAAACCCTTATGTAGACACTCACAAAAAATTTAGAAGCCCAAGAACTGCAAAAGAAACATTATATATCACTAAGAATTTGCTAGTTAGCACAAAAGGGTGATCAGCAGATGAATGTCGCAACATTATTTGTTTCCCTGGGCCAGGAAAACCTAGGAGGAATATCTATATATATATATATAGGTAAAAGACCAAAAATAATCCCTGAACTTTCGTGTTTTGGCCCAATTCAGTCCTCAAACTTTTCTTTTTTAACTCAAAATAGTCCATGAACCTTCGTGTTTACGACCCAACTTGGTCCTTAAACTTTTTTTAACCCAAAATAGTGCCTTAATTGTCAAATATTGACCCGATTTGGTCCCTGAACTTTTGCTATAAGCTCTAAGGGTAAGGACCATTTTGGGTCAATATTTGAAAGTTCATGAACCAAATTGGGTCAAAACACGAAAGTTTGGGGACCATTTTGGGTCAAAAAATTCAGAGACTATTTTGAATTTAAAAAAAGTTTAGGACCAAATTGGGTCTTTTACCATATATATATATATATATAGGGATTGATGATTCTAAGCCATTAATGAGGTGATGACACCTCATTAAAAATCTTGGATCCGTGCGGGTCGCTCCGCTCCCACCAATTCACTTGGGGGTATGGATTAAATTTAATGAGGTGTCATCCCCTCATTGGTTTGGCTTAGGGTAAGCCAATGGCTTAGATTCCTTTTATATATATACAGGGAGCTTTCCTTCATCATTAAGCTTTAGTTTGTGTGTAAAATCTTAAAGGATGCTTTGTTACGAGCAAAGACAAATAAACAAACACTTTGATCACTGAAGCAACAACATTTAATAGAATACATATAACTGTCAAGTATGCATAGCACATGTTAAGAGTATACATTTGTGTTGTGCGTGTGTGTAGAAAAAGAGAGAGAGACCATGCCAACATATTATAAAATGAAAAACTAAAGATCCTTTTATTGTTATTTCATACTTACTTGCAATTTGGATGTTGATCACAACCTATAAAATAGCCATCATCACCATGCTTGCTTAATTTGAGAATCAAAGTACCCTGCGTACAACTGGATAAAGACAAACGACATTAAACTGTGGTAGTTATGAGAACAATGCTTACTAAGTACTGAATATATAGAAGTATTAAGATACACATCATAGGAAGAGGTCAAACTAAATAAGACTAATAATATAGAGATAACAATCCCTTAAAAGAACAAACTATGAGACCACACCATAAATTCTAGTGCTAACCGGTACAAGTTTGTTGGTGTACACTGTCAAACTTTCTAAGAGATCTGCAGATCCCCTCAAAGGCTATTTAAGGGCTCATTGTGCTAAGTGCACAGGCAATATGCCTGAATCCACGACACCGCAATGTTGCACCAATGATGTGCTCTATGTCACAACTGAAACACATACTTTGTTTACAGATCAACAACTACCTATGAACACAAAAGGTTTAAAGAGGAGAAATAGGGCTGTTCAAGGTAAAGTGCAATTGAAAAAATAATTAGACCAGCAGCAACATTTAGAGAACCGTGGATTTCCTACATAGATGGATTGGGGAGGTGAAAATTCTTAGAAAGTCGGGAGCACCTGAATGGACTGCAGAAATCACCTTCAATGACGGTACCATCAAAATAGATATATCTTCTATCTTAAAGAAACTATCTTAGTTACTAAGAATATGGAAATGGAAGAATTTAAATACCTTGGACATTCCCTATTAGGAGAAGAAAACACCACTTCACCAAATTTCTTCTCCAACATCTTCTCCACCTATAATCATCATACAAATAGTTCACAAACTTATATTTGAAAAAATGACCATGACAATATTTTAGAGACGATATATGCAGGAATTCACTTCAATCCAACCCAAATGGTACCTGATGAAAAGGGACATCATTAGCACGGGCACAATATGAGTTGAATCGTGTCCAATAATCACTGAGGAGGCCTTTCCATTCAGTTAAGCCAGCAGAAATGTTATCAAGCTGAAGAAAAAAGTGTACGAGATGGAAGAGAAATCAACAATGAACACAAGAGAGTGAATCAAATTTGAAACGGTGCATGAAATAATTTATGTTCAAGATGTACTTAAATAAGAATTTGTTATTGTTTGCCTCATAGAAACAGAAATTGCCAAATTAGCCTATAAATATGCATTGTAGTTTAATTGATAAAATTAATTCAATGAAGTAAGAAATTTTACAAGATACAGTAGGAAACTGCACTTGCAACAACTTATATAATAACTTAAGGAGATATTAATTTAACGAGGAAACTATTTGTCAATACGCAGAGAACTAAAGAATTTTGAATCGAAAAGATAACAGTGGTAACCACATTACCTCAGCCTCCATATCAGCAGTAAAACTGTAGTCTGATACCTCAGAAAAATGATGAGAGAGATATGCAGACACCTAAAACATCACCCAAATACATATTAAAGTAAGATCAAAGGAAACTGCATCAGAGGTCAAGTAACCAAACAGCAATATGAATGTGAGAATGAAAATGCCACTTGGATATATATTCTGTTACAATACTCTTTCAGATCTTTTGTATTTCAAATCTAACTCATGCCCTCAACTGGAGTGGAATTTCTTTGAATATGGGGTTAATAACTCATGTCCTCAACTAGAGTGGAATTTCTTTCAAATCTCTAACTATATTGAGAAAAAAAAAAATTTAATTATTCTGTTGCAAGTAATGATGACTTATATCTCATAAATATTACTAAAAATTCAAAGGTGGCTTCTATACTAGCTCAATCTTCCTTTTGAACAAAAGAATCATAACTCTCATTTTACTCTCAACTTTTCACATACTGGAATTTGTCATTATGTCAACAAATTCTGCATGCAAATCAGACCCTCAACAGAAACCTTTTTTATAGCACCTAGATATATAGTGCCATCATCTTATGTTATTAACAGACACTTTTAAAGTACTTGGCAGATATAAAAAACAATAATTAATCTAAAAATATTTCAAACTAAATTCATCTTGTATGTTATCACTTCAATTTGGAATTTTGAAATATGTGTGAAACTATGAATTAGTATTCAACCCCTTGAAGATACATAACATAGAATAGCTAATACAGTTTTAAAAAGTTAAACTAGTATTCAACTGAATTTAGAATCCAAGGAAACCAATAGAAAAGGTCATAACATACCAAGCGACCACGAAACTCCGGATGTAATACACGGCTTTTTACTGTCACATACTTTCTATCCTGATATCACATATAAATACATTAAAATATTGTAAAACCAATACAAATAAAGATAAAAAAGTTTGTCGCAGTTAGCCCAACAGAAAAGTATCCATTAAACAAAATCTTTTTTATAGATAATTTGGAAATGTTGTTTTATTTTCTATAATAGAGCACCATCATCAACAAAATAAACTAAACCATTTCACAAACAAAGTTGAAGCCAATTACACGTAACATTTAATAAAACTCGTTGGGATCCTCTATTCCTATCGTCCTCCACTCCATCCTATATAATGCAATCTCCTTCTTTAAGACGTGTGTTATTATATTTTTCTTACTAATTATTTCCATGTTAATTTAGGTTTACCCTTCTCCATTTGAGTTTCTTATAACCAACTCATCACCTTTCCTCACGAGATCACTATCATCTCTACATTGCACATAAACAACCTTAGGCAATGTCTCCAAGGGACACCCTTATGATTCAAGTGCACACTTCTCTAGAATGGAGTGGAGGAAGATAGTGGTGACCCTCTCACTGATGCCCTTCGCCAATACACTGATGCCCTTCGCCAATACTCCACCCCGTACCAAATCCTTAAAAAGAACATTTATAGTTATAGGTGTAAATGTTAAAGAGAAAGAAGGGACTCTTGTGAGTCAGCTAATAGATAATAGGTTAAAAGGACTTTTGGGCACATAACATAGAATCTAAACACAAAGAGGAGAGAGGTGTGGCTTGTCTTATTCACACACCTGCAGTTTTAGTACCATCAGCAACAATAATATTAGGTAAAGCAACAAAACATGCAGGTGAAGAGATATTATCATTATTATCACACAAATGATCTGTAGCCCCAGAATCTACTATCCAAGGTTGAGGTGAGCAACGTTGGATAACATGAGCAGAAAAAACATGTTAAGCATATTGAAACTTCAGAAAAGCATTATGTTTAACAAAAATGATTAAATTTTATTGTGTTTCTTACTGGGACGGGCAGAGGGCTAAAATTTATATAAATTTCAGAATTTCCAGATTTGTTGCATGGTAGGGATTCAAACTCCTTAGGTGATTTAACTTTCAGAGTAGTAGCATCACGTTTAGGTATGCTTATATAGTCATAACTTCCAACTTCTAAGCTCCCATGCTAGGGTGACCCTAAGAGGCTAAGATTACAATTAAAGATGGAACTTTCCTATCGAGAGCTAATAAATGAATGAATCAATCATTTCTGACAATCCTAGCCTTGGGTTTGAAGACAAGGCATTTTTTTTCTCTTCCTCTAGAAAAATATACTGAAGCAGCAGTCAGCTGTCAGTTAGATTTTATCCTCAAAAAATCCCTTCCGGACATTAGGGGAAACACCATGATACTCAGATCCTCCTTTTTCATTAACAATCAAAAATACTTATCAGTGAGGGAGGAACCTGTTATTTATTGTACAAGAAAGGTCCCTGGGGTGTATGTGTGTGTGTAGCCTATATCCATATGGATTTCAAAAGCATTTTACTCCTGTTTTTGTTTTCTGTAATATATGCACGTATAAGTTCATATCGTGGAGAAAATCTTTCTAAATTAAAATATCACTGGAATGATCATCCTAGTTTTCCATTATAAAAATTTTATAAAACAAAATATTTGAAAGATCAGTGCATCCTGATATAAACTGTGCTTGATAGCATGAGATAAAACCTTTCTCTTCCATTCACTTACAATCAGGAAAGGGAAAAAGCTCCCTTGGCGCATGGCTCATTGTCCTCAATTAAGTATTCTTAAAAGTATAGCACAGAAAACAAGAGACAAATTAAATGAAGATTTTACCATCATTAGATCAGATGCTAAAGAATTAATTTACAATTTTACACATCCTAACTATTTGATGACTCCAATTCCCAGGAACACAATACTATGATCAAAGACGAGAAGTCGAGAACACCAACAGGGCACTTGTTCTGATAAAAAAAAACAGGACAGTTGAAAGTTGGAGTATTTCATTGCCCTTTAATCAAGCATTAAACATCTACGTATTTTGATATTAATGTAACTC
This sequence comes from Pelargonium nanum, assembly GCA_036897485.1. Lineage (NCBI taxonomy): Eukaryota > Viridiplantae > Streptophyta > Magnoliopsida > Geraniales > Geraniaceae > Pelargonium > Pelargonium nanum. Next base: position 12,496 of record JAYMTF010001114.1, on the reverse strand, counting down.
TAAACGTTCCAGCACAGCCCTACTTACCTGTAAGACTTTCAATGTGGACGCATATGTTGAGGGTCTCCCAATCCCAAGCTCCTCCAGCATCTTAACCTGTAACAAGCCACATTGCAACGATTAATAGAATTTTAAGCATATATGCATGCACAGAAATACATAAATTAAATAGTTGAGTGAGAAAGAATAAAAATTATGTTAGTGTTTGGATTAGCATTTTTGGTTTGGGTCTTTGGGAATGGGAATGGAGAATGGGAATGAGATTCTCATTGGTGGTGTTTGGATTAGAACCCACTCATTCCCATTCCGATTCCAATCCTCATTCTCTTGCCCACATAAAATTTGATTCTCGCCTAAGATGGATGGAATGGGATTCTCATTCCTATTTCTTTCAGTTTTTATACTACGACTTAAACTTCAAAAAATCGTAATTTTATGCTCGGATGCTTGATTGAGATTAAAAAAATTGATTTCATATAAATTTTCTGGAGGAATATTATTATGATTTTAATTTTTCTAAATAATGCATATTTATAATCAAAAAATCTGAAACAATAGGGAAAATAAAATTCATAAATTTTCGCTCAATTGTCCGATTGGAGTGTTTTTTCTGTAAATTATCAAGTGCAGTACAATTACCAACTCCGTTTCACAAATGCACACTCATAAGCAATTCTAGTTATTATAATCCTATATATTGATTTTTTTTATTTTTTTTTTTTTGCAACGTTTATCAATTTTAAATGATAAATAACTTTTTTTTGCACAATTATTTAAATATATTTTTAAAATGTGAATAATTTGATCGATTTCATTTTCTAGCTATTTTTTTTATTTTTGTTAACCAAATTGTAACAATTAGAATGAAAATGATTCTCATTACAACACTTTAATTGATCCAAACAACATTTCACGACCATGATTCCCCTTCCCATCAAAAATCTAATCCAAACGCCGCCTAAGTTTCTGGCTGTAACCAGTTAGAGCAAGTTCATAATTTATCAAATAAACCAATTTTTCACTTAATATAACTGAAGCCAAAAGAAAATAACAATTTGATATTAAGAAAAGGCATTAGATTATGTTGTTACGCCATTTAATATTACTTACATGATATGCATAGCAGATCCAAATGTTAATGCAAGGTATATATGGACAAAATAAAGAGTTGATTATATATTATGGAATTAAGAGCAAAGTTCAGAATAGATTTTAAGAAGCTGCTAACACACCATTTCACAACAAAGATACCATTTGGAGAGCAATTTAAAAAGAAAAATTGTCAAAATTTATATACGAAGCATAGTTGTAGCAAGTTTATCCTAAACTTCTTTTTAAATCTTTGTTTTTTTCAATGTTTGAAACTCAAAATATATTTGTCAAATTATTATATTTCTTCTCTTAGTTTCGCACAATTTAGCAATTCCAAAGATGAGCTCCGCAGAATACAAAATCAAGACTTTCATTGTGAAAATATTAACAAAATTTTGCACAAATCTCATTAGCAATGGTAAACACTTCATTATATGCTAAAGGATATATATGGATGATAATTATGTATAGATGAGAAAGAGAATCATCACATGTAAACAACATAAGGCGTTGCCATGCCTCAGAACATTGCTAAGTATCAATGAAAATTAATTAAAATTTACAGAGATTACAAGTTAAACATGCAAAGTAAAAATACATTGTATATGTAAAAATATTTATGACACACAATATTTTTGAGAATAAATGTATTCAGGCACACTGATTAGTGTATGAATATTGAACTGGTGGTAAATAAATTTTTTGAAATGCTATTAATAGTCATACCACATTTTAAAAAACTAATACTTTATGTCAAGAATTTTACTACGAATTAGCTCTAAATATTCATTTCGAAAAAATAAATGTGAGGAAAATAATAACAATACAAAGAATAGTATCAGTATACCAATGACCCCTCAGAATAGCGTGGCGGAGGCTGAGTCTTGTGCCCCTTGAGTTCCACCGTACTAACTTGTAAAGGATCCTCTAGCTGCAAAACAGAGAGTGGAAGAAAGTGCAATATAGTATACATCAATTAGAAACTATGATCTAATTTCAAATCAAATTTATGATGCTGGAAAGTAGAGTCAGATATTAGTGTATCCCAGTCCAATGATGTCCAAGCCATGACCTACTAAAAGCTCTATAAAATTGGAATAACATAAGATTGATATAGGTTGCCCGCCCTAAATATGTTCAAGCCCAATAACAGAACAATTAAGTATGAAATATGCATAATAATTATTAAAACCTATTTCTTTTATGTATGTAGTGTAAAGATCATATCCAGATCATCACCTTCAATGAATTGAGTATGTCAAAAGCTTCAACACGATCATTGTCATCATTCTCTTTGTATTTGATTGCTTCTGCTTCCATGTCCTAAGAAATCAGAGAAGACACAGATTAATGAAATCAAAAAGTAGCACCGAACTAATGATCTATGATTTTAACAAAACCAAAAAGAGGATGCCCCATTTACTCTATGGAGCAAATTAACAAGAACATAGGAGATACATACTAAAATAGGCAAAACAACAATTAACAGCCCATAGATGGGTGATTGTTGAAGGACTAATATTAATTTTTTACTCTTAACAATTAACAAACAAAATTACTCACAAATGGGTGATAAAAAAATAAATAATAAATAAAAAAACACGACAGCCTATAGAATAAAATGAGAGAAATCACCAAGAACAAAAAGAAACACCATAAAGGTTTTGCAGGAATCACTAACACAGCTGACCAATGAACAGCATTTACCAAAGCCAAAAAAAAGTTAATATCAGAATAATTGTATACAATGTTTATAGGACGGAACATGACCTATACCTTGTAAACTGCCTCGTATCCAAGAAATCCAACTTTTGAGCAACTGGATCGGAAAGTAATGGAGTTGGCAGTACTTCCCACATCAACTTGTATCTGGCTTGGACAAAGGTGTTGTCAAGCAATGTACACATGATGACAATTGCAATCAAATGATATAGCAGCAGAAAAGGAGCAAGTGAAAGAAAACAAGATAAGATAAAGCAATCAATTTGCATTTATAAAACAAACAGCTGCTGGATAATAATCAGCTTTGAACAACCAAAATAAGAAACCTGAAATGAGCGCTATAGAATTTCCACAAACCTGATCAAAGATAGCAGGTTCCATTTGACATGCCACAGTACGAGCCCAAATAAGAGTGTACAACTTCAGGGAATCTTTATCAAGTATTCCCATAAGCATTGCTAAATGATGAAACAATAATTTCTATTTTAGAACTTTGATTAAGTTTAATTAAAATTAATATTCATACAAAACACTATGTAGCCGGAAAATTTACATGGTAACCTCCATATATCAGTGGGTCTAATAGCTTCATGGGCCTCCTGAGCATTCTTCACCTTCTTAAAATGTTTCTGTACACCTCCAGCAGCAAAATGCAGCCCATACCTACACGAGTTTTTGTTCACCAACATAAGAGCAAGAAATTTGAGATTTAAATTCAAAAGCACAAAATTGTACTACGAAGAGCACAGCTCGAGGTACTTGTTGGGTGCAATTCATAACATGGATGGTATAAACTATGAAGCAATGACACTCTCCCCTAGTGGAGTGTCGGTACTTGATACGCAAATCATACACGACACGCGACCTACATGTGAACCGGTAATAAAAACGAGTAACAAAAACAAATCATACACATCCCCGACATATGGAGTCTTATTTTTAATATATAAAAAAAATCATTTTGCATTAATTTTTATAAAAAAGGCCCAAATTATTTTTCCACAAATTGTAATAACTTAGTTTTTCACTATTCATTTGTATTTTGTAGGTTATTATTTTGTCTTGTTTGTTTAATTTGAACTCATGAATATGGGTGGGTTGTAATGACTTGGTTTGCTTATTTGATTTGAACTTATGTTAATGAGTTTACTTGCTTATTTGATTTTATTGTTTGTTTATCATAAACTTGTTTTCTTATAAGATGCTAGTTTTAGTTTGATTATATAAATATGATTAAGAAAACATGTATGATTTGTTATGTATAAAATATATATTTTTTATTAAAAAAATAACAAGTAGTTTTTTTTAACTGACGAATCACGTTGTGAATCATGTCACGAGTCGGTATTGGTAAAACATAGGGTATAAGTTATTGTGGCTTGAATTTTCTTTCTTTGCAACCCTTTGTTACACAATATAATTCTCAATTGCGTTATGAACCATCTCATTCATCATTAGAAAGCATGCCTTCCATTGAAGGTGAGCTTACCAATACAAACATCCTTATCAAGAAACTTCATCCATAAACTAGATAGGCTTCCCTACAAATCTAAATAACTTAAGTGAAAATCTCTTAGGTAGCGTTTGTTTACCATTTTTTATTTGAAATCCTTGTAAAATAGGACATATTGGGTATTTTTAAATAGGACCTATTGCGTTCGTTTAATTTTTTCAAGAGGGCATATTTGTGATTAAAAAAATATTCTCTTTCCTCAAATGAGTTCAATAGTTCCAAATTTTAAGGAATTGAAATAACACATCTACCATGTTATTTCAATTCCTTAGAATTTGAATTAATTTAACTCATAGGAAAGAGGGTTTAACTATTTTAGTTAAGTTAAATGCTAAATTATGTGAACGCCACCTTAGTCTCATCAAGTCATATATATGCAGAATTGCAGGGGCATGTCAATGTCTATAGAAGTGCCACCAAAAAAAAAGAACAAACAATATTATCCAAGACTTCATTTATGAGAGAATCAGCGATTATTCAATAACTAGGCAAAGCAAAGAGCCATGCAAAAGAAAATCATAAAAACACTCAATCAACCCTGTCAATTTGAGAGAAATTGATGATTTATGATGGGTGAAGCCTAATTTATAATACAGAGAGAACCAATTAATCCTAATAATCAGCTATGAGATTCTATCAATCCCTAATTTACCGAGAATCAAATATTATACCACTCCCCCACAAGTTGGAGTTAAATCACATCAACCCGAGAGCTTCATCCTCTCTCTTTCTCTAAGACTTCCGCTAGCATTTAGCGGTTGTTGGAGCTGATCTCAATGATATATGGTAGCAAAACTTGGTGGTACGTGTCGCCATGTTGTATGACCACACTGATGTCAGAGAGAAAGATAGCACTCACCTCTCTAAGACTTCCGCTAGCATTTAGCGGATGTTAGAGCTGATCTCAATGATATATGAATCCAAAACTTGATGGTATGAGTTGCCATGTTGTATGACCACAATGATGTCATAGGGGAAGATAGCACTCGCCTGAAAGAGAGAGAGAGAGGCGAGCATGCCGCCAGTCACATATGGCAAAGCGTGGGGCAAAAATTGGAGGATGGCACACTCAAATGGGCTGACTAGAAGGAAACGATCATGTTGATGTCACTATAATGCCAGTTAACACCAAGAAGATGTCGTTGGAGATTTTGTCAAGAAGGCAACAAGGTGTTGCCATAAGCTGAAAAGAGAACACCAAAAATTGATCCGAACTTATTTGAATTTGGCCTAGATAATGAGTTGGTTATTGTAGCAAATATGGATGTGGCCATAGAGCTTTGCCGAGAAGGCACCAGGGAGGCTTGATGGGAACCCAACCCAAACATAGATGTTGTCTAAAGCATACTCGAAAGGGAGATCTGCATATAACAGTGGTCAGCGATCGTTGGTGAGTTTTTCGGCGGCAGATGGTGGCAGAGATGGAGTTGGTCAGCCTGCCAGCAAACTTTGAATATGATGGTGTCAGCAGTGAGAGACACAGCTCAACAAAGGAGATTGGTCAGTGAACAATTGCATACATGGAGGTGCATAGAGACGCTTGTAGCGGCTGGACGGGACTCTAGGTTATTACAACGGCAAGGAGTCAATCACGTTAGAGTCATAGGAGAATTGGTTGTACACAAGGAAGAGGGTTGCCTCCAGAATCGCTCAAAACAAAGTATTCTGATATCATGTGAAATTGAGAGAAATTGATGATTTATTCAGAATCGCTGAAGCCAAATTTATAATACAGAGAGAATAAATCAATCCCTAAAAACAACTATTTAATATTGAGATTTTATCAATCACCAATTTACAGAGAATCAAATATTCTAACAAACCCCTCCACCAAAAGAGAAGATGCCAAAGAACAATTGATCCACCCCATAACTGACTAGAAAACACAAAACAATTCTACAGTCAGAAGAGAGAGTGATTAGAACGGCATCCATGTCACTACTCTCAATTCCCTAAGATTATGTCTTCCCTCTTAATAAAATATTCCTTAGAAAATTGACCGAAGAGATTTAAAAGATTACAAAGGAAGAGCTTATAAAACAAAGAGTTGAGCTTCACGAGCTAGATTATAGAATGAATTGAAGAGGATAAGGGGAAGACAAAGTAATTTTGTTCAGTACCTTGAAGAAATTATTTGCTATGACAATTATTCAAATCCAAGTTGATAGATTAACTCACTAGAAAAGGTAAATTGTCACCACCAAAGAACAAAATGAAAAAGCAACCATATAACTTCAGATAAAAGCAAAATACAAATACAAATACAAATATAAATACAAATGTGAAAGTGCGCATCTATTTCACCTTTTAGTGACCAAGTTGCGTATGTCTTTCACAGCTTCATCAGAAATCTGAAAATGAAACCAACAGTAATAATATAGATACATGTCTTTATACAACAATGATTTGAAAACATACTCAAATAATTTAGAACCTATCACACGCCAAATATTAACATACTCAAGGTTATCACTTATCACTGTACTTCTATAAGCATTCATGGAAATAGTTTCCTTTCTAAAAGGAAGAACCCAACAATAAACCTTAAAAAATCTGTTAGCTACCTCCAACATCTTTGAATAAAAACCAGGTTAGCAACTGTAAACAGTTTGAAAAGCGCTAGAATTAAGGGTGAGCAGGGGTCGGTCAGGTTAAACAATATTAACTACCATATAAGAGTTGATTCCAGTTTTTTTTATATATAACTAAAAAACAGAATCAAGCCGGTACAATGGGTCTTCTCAGGAAACACCTGATTTTTTTTCTCTTGAGATAATTTTAGTTTCAATTGTAATGACCCCATTTTTTTCATTTCAGACCAGTGCTTCAAAAGTTTCAAGGTAGATTTGAAGCACTGGGCTCTCTGATGCCTAGGCAAGAAAGTCAACAGCCCGAATGATTTAAAATATATAATATTAAACAGAAAATACATAATCATTATCAAAGTAAATCAATAAAAGTTCATAATTGTACAGATAAGCAATCTTGAGTAGGTCCATCTTTTATCCAATAAATAATAAACCATTTATAATATATTCTGAAAGATTAAGCTTTTTTTGGCTCAATGACCCATTGACCCCACGCTGATCTATTTAGTAAAGACAAATGCAATTCAAAACCATTTTTCAAGAGTTTCTGCCACTGGGCACTGCAGTCAGCTCTCAGCTAACAACCCTCTTTTTGACAAGCTCCAACAGCACAAGCAGCAAGCAATTCAATGAGAACTAAAGAGCTGACCTATGAGGGGAATTTCACATAGCCACTCAAATCAAAGGATAAGACACATCCTCCAAGAGAACTTTAAAATGAAGACTCTTCACCTTAACAAAATTGTGACTAAAAAAATAGCGCCTCAAATAAAGAAGAAAAAAACACACTTTCTGGAACCCCACCTGAACCTCAGTCAAGGACCTTGCTATAATAATTTTGAGGCATGTCCCTCGCGCCTCATGAGCCTTTTAAAGTTCTGTTTGAGATGCCCTGCTGTTTTCAATGTAAATAATTTTCAATTTGGACCGAAGGCTGCAGCCTGTTTTTTTTAAAATGGGAAGACCAACGTGATTCTGGATCCAACATTACTCGAGCAAACTATTTTTCAAGAAAAATCGATAGAAGAGGAAAAGATAACTATTCCGACAGTGGTTTCAACCTTAATGTATTATTATTCATTAACTTATATTATGTTTTCAATGGTGTAGTATTAGATAGACAACTTATGTTAAACTAATAAATAAAAAATTGATTACAGCTCCCATAAATACATCCTTTTTCTTATCCTTGTATTACAATAGATCATATCAGTACCACTGTGTGTGTGTGTGTGTACAGTGACGGATAATACCATATTAAGCTTTTTAACCTTCAAAACATACAAATAGCATAACTGCATTAATACATTACACCAGCTTTTTTAGCTTCTTAACAATCAAACTTCAGTGTTATGAACTACGATGTCAGTTCTCCCATTTTTCAGAAAAAGAATGCAACCAAAGGATCCTTTTCCTTACGTCTTTTTGGGTTATATGCAATTATCCATGGACTTCAGCTAATTACAAATTTCACCCTTGTCCGAAAAAATGCAATTTTATACTTGAAAGATATGGACTGATGTCATTTAACCCTGTTTTGTGAAAAGAAAAACTTAGGCTGATTCTAATATATATCATGTTCACCCTACCAATCTATTAGTATTTAGTTAATAATGCTTCACTTACAGGATTTCAAAACATTTGACAACTGTAATGATGTACCAAATGTAGATGAGTACAATATTTTTTCTTTCTTGACCCTATATAGTGCCAAACACATCAATGGCAATATTTACAACAAGTGGGATTGGTTGGGAATGTTTTCTGTAGTTTATCCAAGTTAATATTCTTACATGATTTGCATCCTATGACCCCTATGTAGTAAAAGAAATCTATAGGAAGCAAAAACCATTGAACAAACATTATATCATAATGTTATATTGAAGACATAGTATAGGTTCAGCATACAAGTAGAATTACATTCCAAGTAGCAAGCTAATAGCTAAACTAAACCTTTGAGCAATTTCAGCACAAGCTAGCTTGCACAGAGTAAAGGTGTAAGAATGCATTAAATGGAAAGATATGGTGAACTAGAAAAGGGAAAATTAAGTATTAAGATACATTCAGATGACCATCATGAATTTACAAAGCAAGTAAAGTATAACTGCATCTAGAAGGTGACACTTACATGTAATCCATCTGTTCTGAGATATGTTATCAGACCTGCTACCTTACCTCCTGGAAGTTGCACTCCCTCATAAAGTTTCTGAGCAAGCTATATTCACATGAAAACAAATTGCAAAATGTTACATAAGGAAAATATAAAATTTATAGCTAAAATACAGAAAATTAAACAATAAGGTCAAGCAACTAGTCAAAGCAAAAGGGCAATTTTGAAAATAGCAATCAACAGTGGCTAACAGTAGACAATACTAAAACATCAAGGTTCTTTTGTTTGCCTGAAGTTAAACAGTTGTTACCTTAGCTCATTATTATATCAACACCACGCCAAAATTGGATATCCAAGTCGATAAATGATGTGTAAAAGCTTCCATCTCAATAGTTACATACTAGTCTATATAGTCTAAACCAGATAAAAGCATAATTTACAAGATGAGTGCATGCGGGATGAAAACAATCCTAGCTGAACTTTGCTGCTGAAAGGGCTCACACATGTTATGCAAAATTACTGTGAATACTCCACCAGCATGAAGTGTTCTTAATGTTAGTTGACTCTAATAAAATACACAAATTCCAAAATTATTGCATATCCTGGATGAAACTGTGATCTCCAATATTAAGATCTGTAAAGAACACCAGTATATAAGCATCAAGAAAATTTCAAGATTGGTTGTGCTTTGAAATTTGCATTAGCAGCATTACTACATATCATTTAGAAGTGACATTGATGGTCGCCACAAATCAGGACCAAGATATATGAGAAGTTCCCATTAAAAATCTCATCACCACCAGTATTAGAGCAGGAAAGCAACCAAATCTAAACACAAGATAAACAGAAGTTCAGTGAAAGTAATAAAATCTGATAATAAAAGCAAATTACTCCTGACCTTCATTGTATATGAAGTACTAAATTGTAATTTGCTTGCAGCATCTTGCTGAAGTGTTGATGTTATATATGGTGCAGGAGGATTTTTCCGCACTTGGCTCGTTTTTGAGTTTACCACTCGAAATTTTGTTGACTTTATCTTCTCTTCAACATTTACTGCCTCTGCGTGAGAGCAAATGGAGAACTGATTCAATTTTCCTGAATCAAAATGGGTCAACCGTGATGGAAAACCCGAGGGATATATTGAGGAACTCAGTTCCTTCCGCCTGAACTCAACATCAACAGTCCAATACTCCTGAGGCTTAAATGCATCTATTTCCATTTCTCTGTCACATATAAGAGACAGCGCAGCAGACTGGACACGACCAGCTGACCGGCAACCAGGTAATTTTCTCCACAATAAGGGTGATATGTTGTATCCAATCAGATAATCTAGCGCACGCCGAGCAAGATAAGCATTAACCAAATCTGCATCAATTTCTCTTGGAGCCATAAGAGCTTTTTTAATGGCTGCCTCAGTTATTTCATGAAAGACAACCCTCGCAACAGTAACATCTTCACGTAAAACATTTTGTTTTTGCAACATCTCGAAGATGTGCCAAGCAATAGCCTCTCCTTCACGATCAGGATCTGATGCAAGAATAAGATTTTCTGCTCTGTGGAACATGCAAAGAACTAACAAATTCAGAAATGTGTACAAACAGAACTGAATAAAAACAAAAAGAAAACCTAGAGCCAAAATTGGCAAAGTCAACGCATTAGATACAAGCAAGGACCAAACTAAACTATGATAAATATCACCAAAAACACTCCCACTTTGTATTTTGACATCAAACCTAAATATGGCATTTATTATCCAAGAATTTATATGCTATAATAGATGAAAATCATAAGAAACAAAACCTGCGAAGTGCAACCTCGATGCTTTTAAAATGAGTCCATGAACTAGTTGGAACCTCCCAAACCATGCTAAAATTGTCATCGGTCCGCACAGATCCTGACTTGGAAGCCAAGTCTCTTATATGACCATGGCTAGGTAAGACTTCAAACTTATCACCAAGGTAACCTTGGATAACCTTTGCCTTTGTAAGAGACTCCACCACCACAACAGATTTCCCACTGGGAGGATAAAGCGGCTTTAGTGGCCGTTGTTTCCAAGGTCCAGTGTTGCCTATCACTTGAGGCTTCTGTTCACCTAGTTTATCACTGTATTTGGCAGAATTGGCTTTATTAGTTTTTGACGATTGAGTTTTTCCCTTCTCTCGAGGCTTCTGTGTCAGTAGTGATCCATTAGCAGAATCATTGAGTACTCCCTCAGGTGTGCTTTTCGTTGAGTAATTCTATATAAGGGGGAAAAACACAGTGCACAGTGTATTGCAATGAGACTAACGGCTGAATTCTAGTACTCATAAATAATAAAATAAAATAAAAATTGCCTAGTGCCTACCTTCGAAGCCTGTTTGCTCCGGCTAGTTTTTGCCACCTTAGAACCTACTGCAGCTTTCTTACTCGTCTGTTTAGCTTTGAAATCTTCACTGCTGTCGCTAACAGCTGGTTTAACATCCTTCTTTGCAGCTTTAACCACTAGGTCACTAGAAATTGCCATATTAGTAGCAGCCAATGCCTTGGCCTGGCCGCAAAATTTATCATGCTTAAGGCTCAAGGTACCATGACCACTCCTAGTTCCCATGTTAATCCCCACATTATCATTTCTACTCAACACTCTACTGGATTTCAAAAAGAACCTCCTCGAAAAAGCTCCATAACTAGGCGACGAACAATACCTAGGTACTGAAGAATAATTATAAACGCCATTGCCAAGCCTTACAGCAGAACTAAACCTCGACGACGCCTCACCGAGACTACTACTGAAATTACGAAAATTGCGCCCAACCTTCAACGTTTTTCTCAATTTGAGGAAGTGGAAGCATTTCTCGAGCCGATCACCATAGCCAAAAGGCGAACAGGTCAAGCGCGCGTCGGTGCTGTTCAAGAACATCCTGCTCTGCAACTGTAACAACACAATCAGATTAAGCAGTGCAAGTTAAACGCTAAATTGCACAAATTCGTGTGAAATTGTGAGAGAGAAACAACCTTAGCCATGAACGGGCAGAGACGACGAGGAGAAGAGGATGGTAATGCGAAGCTTGGCGGAGGAGGCTTGGCCGAGTGCAGGTTTTGCAGTAATCGAATCATCAATAGTTTAGTGCATTGGAGAGGTTGAGTGAGCGTCCAGATAGGGAGGGAGGGATAGGGTTTTAGCCTTCTGGACGAAGACAGGTCAAGGTTTCGGTGTACGCATGAAAAATATCATTTTGTGGGAACGATGGGTTGGACTCTGATTAGAATATATATGGCCCAAATTAGAAGTAGCTTCTTTCACAAATGGGTTATGGACCTTTGCTCCTTTTTTTTTCTTTTTTTCTTTTTTTTTTTCTTTTTTTATATTTTTCTTTTTTTAGAAAACCCAAACTTTTTGTTAACACAATAGACTAATATTTTATTAATACTTCAAATTAGACGAAAAAAAAAGTTTAGTAAAGAGACCGAAGACCTAACTAACTCGTGGGCCAC
>JAYMTF010001113.1:0-26232 GCA_036897485.1 Pelargonium nanum | reverse complement strand
TTCTTTCTCCCACCTCCGGCTGCCCGGCGGCCGGCGGCGGCCACTGTAACCCGCCGAACAAGCATTTTGTGCTTCCGATTGAGGCGTTTGAGAAGATCGCCATCTGGAAGGCCGGGAACATGCCGGTCCAGTACCGGAGGTACGCTCGAACCTATCTCACCATCGCATTTCAAAATTTTGTGCATTATTAACTCAAGTTACTGTTAATTAATTACAACTTACAAGTGCGTAAATTGTCCTTTTGCTTTACTCTTTTGCTTCGTGCTAGCGTGCGCCTGGGGTTTACGCTGCCACCTTCCCCAACCTTTCCCTTTTCTCTTCTTTTAATGGAACTACATCTGCTTACCTTTCATTTCAAGATTTCGAATATTGTTTCCGTGTTCTTCGCTGGCTGTCACTTTTAGTCAGAAGATTTGGTCTGTTATGACGGTTTTGCCCTGCTTGTGGAGATTATTTTTTCTGTGTAAAGAGTTTTTAAATTGTGTTCATACAAATAACCTTGATTGTGGTCCTATCTATGTCTGAATTGTCCAACAGATGTGAAAGCTTTCCTTTTCTGCATTTATGTAGAAGCTTTTACTTTCTTGGTGGGGTTGATTATGTTAACTTGTTTGGTGATGATGCTTGAAACTACCTTTAAAATAATGAAATCTTTAAACTGCTTCAAAATTTCATCTAATCGTCCCCACCAAACAATACATTTGAATTTATTTTTTTTCAAATTTCAAAAGTGGTGTCCTAGAGAGGATAAAAAAGGCATTCAAATGTAATGCTAACAAGATAGGTATGAACTAACTAATGGCAAAGTTATTGCAAATGTGGGTTGTCAGGTTCAACCATCTAATTCAGTCTGGTTGTTCACATCCTAATTTTATTTTGAACCAAGACAAGCTAGTTCTAATTTTCCTTCTTTAGTTGGCCCTCTACTTTTCAAAAATGTTTCTTTCAACTGTCAATTTTTATATAAACAAATACTTAACACCATCTATGCAGGAAGTTATGAATTGGCCCTTAAGATTCTGTTCAGATATGCTAGTTTTGAAAACCTTGATAGCCTAAGCTTTCTTTCAGATGAGGATTTTGTAGCACCAACAGTAGCAAGAGTTTTGATTTACCTTTTGTTTTCAAGATGATTGCAAAGCCTTAGGTTTGTTTAGTTTCAACTTTCAAAGCTTTGTGTTGTTTAGTTCCATCTTGTAACAGCCTTGATTTCCACAGAATTTTTTTTGAAATGATTTGGCGCGTAATGTGTTGTACTTAATTGGAATGCATGTACCTAATTAACCAGAGCTATGTGAATTCTGTTTTTTAGCTTGAGGGTACTCTACATGTTTTCATGTTGATTCTAACAAAGATTGCCCAACCTTGTACTTTTGCTCCTACATATTTCATCATCTTCAGGGGATATTCTTTCTCATTTATGTTAATTTGGGTCATTATAGGATTAAGTGCAGAAAGGAAGGGGGTGTTCGGTTTACTGTCAGTGGCTCAGGTATATTTATTTCGGTGTTGATCACCAATGTTGCTGGTGCTGGAGACATTGTTGCAGTGAAGATTAAAGGTACAAAAACTGGATGGCTTTCAATGGGTAGGAATTGGGGTCAGAACTGGCACATAAATGCCGATTTAAAGAATCAACCTCTTTCATTTGAGGTCACAAGTAGTAGTGGGCTTACTGTTACATCTTACAATGTTGCCCCCAAGGATTGGAACTTTGAGCAGACCTTTGAAGGAAAGCAATTTGAGTCGTAAGTGCATCATGGTGTTTATTCTAAAAAGAAGTAGCACCAGAAGATAATCTGGAAGAGCCTTCTATTCTTTCCTTTCTTGATTGGGTGGGTGGGAAGCAGATAGTCGATTACCAATATGTGCTATAATACAAAGCTATTTACAAGTGGTGTACTGCATTTTTGAAAGAGAAATATATGAATGGTTTAGTCGGCCACTTGTGAAAATTTTGAACTTGTATGTGATAATATGCTAACATGTTGGTGTTCACTTTTATGTCTGCACAAAAGGTTGGGACATGTCACCAATGTGCCATTGCATTCTAGAGGTGTAATCTATCAATGGAACCTCTGTACTTCATGAGCTTTTTAGTGTCTATTGTATTCTATTACTGGCTGTCTGTTGTGTTGAAAAAATAGATAGAGATTTGACAAGCTTGTATGGTTTGCTAGTGTTGTTTCTTTGATCAGATTCTGATTTTCAGCAGGAATAAGAAAGAATCAACATGTGATTGACACAACTTACTGGAAGATTCCAACCTCTTGAAAGAACCAAAAGCTTCTTGTTGATCAGTAACTGCACAATCCTCAGAAAATTGAAACTAACCCTTTTACAGTTTCTGATGTGATTCAAGAAGCAGTTCATTAAGCATGATATGAGTAGCAGCTTCATAAACTGCTGCAGAATAATGCATCCCATCAACTGTACACATCGGCCCACAGTTCCGACTCAATGACTGAATATCCAGCAAGAAAAAAGGCCCTCCAGTTCGGCGCAAGAGCTTGCTCTTGGAGAGCTCTTGATCATATGCATGCCACAGTTCATCAGTCATCTTCTCCCGCTTCTCCTCGGTATTTAACATCCCGTATATCAGCGTTGGCGTGCCAAGCCAAAACAAATGCGGTAACCTAACAGAACCAGAGTCTGTTGCAGGTGAGTTCGAACCTAACTCGAGATCAAATGGCAACAATTGCATAACTGCGGTCCTCAACAATTGCAACGAAACACCATAGTCCACTGCATTTGTGATGTGAAGCATGTGCCACAAGCCAGAACCCATCACCAACACATCTGGATAATTTCTGTTCTGCTTCAACTTCAGTGCCATATCAGTCAAATTTGAAGTATAAGGAGCCCAAACAAAATCGAACCTTATCGCAATCTCATCCACATGGATCTTATAATCACTGTGTCTCTTGAACAAATCAGCCCTCACCGATTCCATCCGTTCCCGGTCAAGAACCGAATTCAACATAGACAATGCAACTAAGCGGGCCTGCGAGTCCCCAGCCACCACCACCCACAATCCATTGAACAGATCCGAGGCATTGGCCTTCCCCAACCTAGGATCGCCGGTCTGCATCACCATGACCGTAGAGACCGAGGACGCGAAATCTGAAATGGAAGGAAAATAAGTAGTCAGATACATACAAATCGCGAGTCCGATGAACAGAGCTCCTCTGAAAATGAGGATCTTGTTACGGCTCAGATACCAAACCACCATCCCGGCTTTGAGAATTCTAAGTCCAGATTGGTTAACGGAACATTTGGTGAGCTATACAGGACTCAGAAGTTGTTAGGGTTTGAGTTTGGTGGGAGATTCGGTACTGTGGATTGCAAATAAAGTAACATATTCAACAACAACATCGATGGGACAACAGCATTGAATAGATCAACTGAAATTTTTCATTGAATGCGTAACCAAATTTTCATCAACAATTCCAAAACACATGCCCGCTCAAATAAACAGAGAAAACAAAACAACTGAAATTATTTCCCCCAAGTAATAGTAGTATGAGCTAACTCGAGCCACGAGTCGAGTTTCAGATCATCGCCCTATGCTAGTTATTTTATCGAATCAGCCGCCGAAGCCATAGAGAGTTCTTCCCTGACGCTTGAGGGCGTAGACGACGTCCATAGCAGTGACGGTTTTGCGACGGGCGTGCTCTGTGTATGTGACAGCATCGCGAATGACGTTTTCCAAGAAGATCTTGAGGACACCACGAGTCTCCTCGTAGATGAGGCCGCTGATACGCTTGACTCCGCCTCGCCTCGCCAGGCGGCGGATGGCCGGCTTTGTTATCCCCTGGATGTTGTCACGCAACACCTTCCGGTGACGCTTCGCTCCTCCCTTCCCCAAACCCTTGCCTCCTTTTCCACGACCAGACATTGTAGAACAGAGAGTGATGTTGAGAAAGTGGTTTGAATTGTGAACGATTTTAATGAATTGGTTGGGGAAGGAGAGCGATATATAAATGGGGAGTGTGGTGCGAAAAGTTGAATGTTAAAAAATTTCAGTTTTGGAATTTGGCGGGCCATTTTCACTTTTCAGGGCTCGATCCGTGTGACCTGTGTTTTTAGCCGCTGGATTGAGATTGGACGGATTAGATCTTCTTAGAATCGTACGAATCACAAATGACTAAAATATTTTCAAATTTCAAGCCCAGGCCCAACGAAATGGGCCTTAAGTCTTTTGAAGCCTATGCCCAGTTTCTTCATTCCTTCTAGTTTGATATAGTTTCTGCTTCTGCTCTGCTGTTACAGCCTACAGCTACAGTACTGTCTGCCTCTGTAAACAACAAGCTTACCTCTCCTTTGACCTTTCGTAAATTTTAAACATCAACAAAGAGAGAGAGGTATAGCGATCCCGAATTGGAGCTATGGAAGCACAGAAGTACGTGTGGGAAGGGGCGATTCCGGTGCAGATTCATCTCCACGAATCCGATGTCACCGCCCTCCCTCCGCCGCCTCCCACCATCGTAACCACCGTTTCTTCTTCCTTATCGAATTCCTAATTGTATTTCTGTTCTAATTTTTTTGTTGCTCCGTTTTGTATGGCAGATCTTAGCTCCTCGCATTGGCTACCTGCCATTGTTAGTTCCGCTGATCAAACCCTACTTCAGCGGTTCACTTCCTCCCGGTGCCGACACCGTCTGGTTCGAGTACAAAGGCTTGCCCCTCAAATGGTATTCTTCTTTTTGCATCCTTGTATTTGTTTTTGACAATTCTGTAGGATTTTTATTGTAATTACCTGTTATAGTACACGACTGCTATTTGAATTATTTTACTCCCTCTATCCAGTGTCCTTTTTCCTTTTTCTTTTTCGAAAAATTGATTAGTGCTTAACTTTCCCTCATGCGCATCACCTGGTTTCATTGTAACACTCAATTGGTTCAAACTAACTGATCCTAGCCATTATTAGTGATTCATGTGTAACTATGCAACAAAAAATAAAAGAGGACACTCAGTTTAGAACAGACTGTGTATTTTGTATTGTCATTCAACGATACTATTGAATATGTAGTGGTTTGTACTCTGTTTTAATTGTGATATCAGGAACTTGAATTTTCATAGAAGGAATATCCTGTGAGTACACACAACACACAGTGATGACTTGTTCAAATTTCATTCTGAATTGTGCTGCATAAATTATTAGTCCGTCCATTCCAAAATATGTGTCCACTTTCAATTTATGCAAACATTATTGAAAGTAGTGCTTAAGTCTCCTTCATGTGCCCCTTTATAGTTTTTTTACAACAATTTCATGGGGTTCTTACTTACCTTTGAGATATTATTGGTAATTCATATGTGATCGACTTACAATAAAAAAAAGTGGACACTTTTCTTGGGACAAATTTTTAGTGTGGATTCTCATTTTACGATGGAGAGTGTATGGCTAACTTTTGTTTGCACTACCAACTTACCATTAACTTATGAACTTTTGGTTTTCCAATAATATAGTGGTGCATCATGCAAAGTTCCGTTTCCTCATATTTTGAGACTGCAAAGTTCTGCAAATTGAAATTTATTGTGCTGCTTGCAGGCACATACCAACAGGAGTTCTTTTTGATATTCTCTGTGCAGAACCAGAAAGACCATGGAATCTAACGGTATTAAGTTTGTGAAATATTTGATGGTGTTTCTATTGCTTAGATTTATGAAACTGCCATTTGCAATTCACGTCTTGGGGTTTGAGAAACTAAATAGTAATAAATTTCTAGGGACTCAGAATAGGTGTAGATGACTTAAATATTAGGCCAGAACTTTTCTAGCTTGGAAGTGGTATGTACAGAAGCTGGTAATGATACTTAAATGGGTGATGTGACAAACTGGTGGCCATTTTTAATTTTCAAATAATAATTCAGTAAGGACATAATTCTTGGTACATATGGTTGGGAAATAAGGGTGTCCAGTGTCTGTTATTCATATCTATCTCATTACTTTTCCATGGGAAGGTTAAATTTTGAAGCACATATCTACAGGTACATTTTAGAGGGTATCCAGCAAATGTACTGATCCCCTGCGAAGGTGAAGATAGTGTGAAGTGGAGCTTTATCAATTCACTCAAAGAGGTTAGTATGGAGTTGTTTCTGACTTTCCGTGTCGTTTAGGACTTGGTTGATGTATAGACATTGGTTTTTAGCTCTCTTATCCAATCATGAAATAATGTCACCATCAAATACTGGAATATTGTCACCATCAAATAATGTCAAAACTGAAAACTCAAAAGCTAACAACAATATTCCATAAGTCTATCATCATAGTTGAGACTGAGGATGGTTTCAGCTGCTTGATGCTTGTTGCATGCTCAATCTAGCTGGCTTAAGAGCATAAGTGGATTGCCCTTGTTAACTCTACTTTTTACTGTCATGATTTCGTTTGTACGTAACTTTCAGATAGTTCATATGAGCAAATTATATTCTCCCCTGATCTGCAGCCACAACTTAGGTAGAAAAGTTATTTTGCACTGTTTTGAAATGACCATATTCGATGGGGTTTCTGAGGTATGACATGAAGATGTCTTTTAGGCCTTATGGTGGTCTTTAATTGGTGAAATGTTCTTTTGCAAATTGATCTATTGTAGGAAGTTACATTTACTATATTGGTAATGATTTAACAACTTCATTTATGTATGCCAGAATATCCTTCACTGAATCATGTGTCTGCCTTTCATATTAATTTGGCTGTAAAAATCATGAGTCAAGTAGCCCATACAGCAATTAGTTTTGTTAATACATGGTTATAAAGTGGAAATAGTTGTTATTTTCGTCCCCTCAGATATTTTATTACTAGAGGTCTAATTATGAATGGCTTTTCGCAACATGCGAAGTCTATTCTCAATTGTAAGGTACAGTATCTTATATAGCATCGCATCTGCTTTTCGCGACATGCGAAGGCTTTTCCCCTTCTTACTGCCAATTATTGACAACTTATCAACTGAAATGAATAGATAAAATATAAATGTTGATAAATTGATTGTTTTTAACAGCCTTTGTTTATGCTCGCAGGCAGCATACATAATCAACGGAAACTGCAAGAATGTAATGAACATGTCCCAATCTGATCAAGTGGAGCTCTGGCACTCTGTGATGAATGGTAGGTTTGCCAGGTGATCAGGAGTTTCATACTCTTATAAATCTTTATTAGTTTCATTAAAATAGATAGAAAAGAGGGACTAATGCAACCTAATGATGAACTATTGAATCAGAAAGCATAGTTTGACCAAATCTCATTTGTGACATTATCTTAGTTTACACATAAATATTACTATTAAAATGAAGAAGTGAGAAAAAAACGCTGCCCTGATTAAAATATGGAATTATAGTCATGAGCAGCCTAATGAGCCTGTTAAATGAAACTTGTACTTTTTGTACATGCTCAGTATGGAAATCCCTGTAAAGAATGATGCTTGGAATTACAATTGTAGTCTAGTGCAAGGCTTAGAGTCTTTTCAGCATGGTGTTATGGCAACCTCATCTTGTTAACATATTATTTATTATTACATTTTTGTTATAAACTAGCTTGTCTATGCTTTAAATTTGAGTAATTATGTATAGCAGGTAATTTGGAAGCATACTTGAAGGTATCATCAAAGCTTAAACTTGGAACAGTGGAAGATGAGTACACAGAAAAAACGAGTTCAAGCTCATTAACATCACAACAAAGCACTGTTGAGCCAGATACAGCAGGACAAGTCAAGACAGGTCAGTAATACATGTACACATATACTTAGATATATAGGAGTCAAGAGATAAGCTTAGCAATAAATAATGAAGTCTAATTTACCTGTGGTTGCTGAGGTTTATTTTAGGTACCCAAGTTCTATAACAATTTCATCTTTTGATGCAAATATATCTTTCTTTAGCCCATGGCACTGCTTATGAAATGAAATTGTTGCTGTCATTTTCTTTGTTTGCAACTTTGCCTCTTTGTGCATGTAGACCATTCATTCCTTTGTTTGGTTGTATTTTATTTTATATTTTCTGTTTGAACACTGGCCAGGTAGAATTCCAGTTCGTTTGTATGTCTGGAGCATCACTGAAGATTTTGATGATTTGGAAGATGCTCCACAAATTGATAGTTGGGACAAAATATCTTACATAAACCGACCTGTTGAGATTCAGAGAAAAGAAGGTAAGCCTTGTCTTAACTTATGGAATTTCAAACATGGACTACAGAACTAATTTGAGCTCTTTCCCTGTTGTAATTAAGTAACATGCATGATCAATAAAGTGTACTGTTAGCATCCATTTCATTGGCTTTGTTTATACAAATTAACCGTGTTTCATTTCATCCTCATTCCTCACACCCTATTCTCTTGTGGACTTGCTCATAGAGAGACTTTTTCTCTCTTTTTCTTTTTTTAATATATTTTATCTCCTGTTCCTTATATTGTGTTTATAATATCAGTATTTGAACTGTTATTCTCTTGATTAAGTTGTACATAGTGATGGCCTATATGTTAGTGCACCTAACTGGTAGCAAGTTATAGTGAACAAAGAGAGCAAAACAACTGCACTAAATCTGTTCCAAACACCCTACATCTTTGAGCCACCACTAAGGAAAATGACACTATAATCTTAAAAATTACCCTGCTCATTCCATTAACTACTTACGTCATGACAAGTTGCATATGACTAACTCCAATGTATTAAGATACATAGTTGCTTTCATCTTGTACTGTTCATGAGATTCACAAGCATACTGTGTGAATCTCGTTCAGTGCCATAAGAAAACCATGCTTTGTGTGTCAGTTGGCTGGTGGATGCCACATTGACTTGGGAGCTTGCATATATAATGTGGGATTCTATGACGAATGACGATGATTTGTCTCAGTTGCTCCAGGACGAAGTATCATTTATATTTCTTGCACTGCAGGTAAATGCTTCACATTATGCGATGCAGTGAAAAGTCTTCTCCCAGAGTTCTTTGTGGAAACACCCTTGGTTGATGAGGAGATATCCAGAGCAGCTGTAGAAGATGAACAGAAAGGTCCTGAAGATGCTGGCAGCAAAAGTAGTGCTACTGAAGGAGAAAACCCTCCCAAGCACGAGGAGTCTCACTGCCCATTCAATGGCACTGAAATCAAGCTCATCCGAATTCAAGGTATCGAACCAAAGTTGGAGATACCTTTCTCTTGGGTGGTGAACAATCTGATGTGCCCTGAGCATTTTCTTCATATTAGTGTGTGTCTCAAGGTTCCACCAGTAAATATTTTGTGATGGGGCCGGTGGCATGCATTCTTTTGGTATAAAGTGAAAAATATCAAATACATAATCAGTTGAATTAGAGTTAAGACTGTTGAAATGATGTTGGGGGGGATTAAATCCCAGACCCAATCATAAACCTGGGCAATAGGCCAGGAGGAATGATGAGTAACACCTATATTTCATTGTTAATGGGCCGTTGTCCTGTTAATTAGACGTGTCTTTTTATGTGAATCTTTGCCTGTATAGAAGAATTGTACAGAAATTGAACTCAAAATTCATTTATTGGAGGGTTTCTTTCAATTGTTCTATTCTACCTTGTCCAGAAAACTATATTGGAAAAAAAAATTGATCGATATTGATGGTTATTGGAAGAATCGCTACTCACAAATCACAACTAGATTTGAATTAACATATCTGGATGCTATTTTAGTCACTAGTTTGTGAGATTTATGCTATTTTAGTTACTAGTTTTTTAGATTTGTAAGGGTCTTCCTAGAAAGTGTATTTTAGTGCATGGTTATACCCGCCAGTTCAGCTCGGCACTGTTATAATCTAAATATGCCAATCTCTACACTGTCAAGTGTCAATTGCGTATATAGAGACAAATTAGACACTGGAAATGGATG
Source organism: Pelargonium nanum (assembly GCA_036897485.1). NCBI lineage: Eukaryota > Viridiplantae > Streptophyta > Magnoliopsida > Geraniales > Geraniaceae > Pelargonium > Pelargonium nanum. Next base: position 16,388 of record JAYMTF010001113.1, on the reverse strand, counting down.
ATAATCACAATGTCGATGCAAACCCTGGAGGCCGGGCGGGTGGTAAAACCAAGAAATGTCTCCTAGTTATCACAATCTTTACTTGTATAACATCTATTTCGGCACACGATTGCCCTATAAGTTGCTATCATGTTCTCATTCTGCTGCCATAAACCAAAGAAGGAAGACAAGTTATCAAAGCAAGACAAAGCAAAAATGTCGAAAGCAGAGGTGGTTCTCCTGGATTGCTGGGTGAGCCCATTCTGTATGAGAGTCAAAATCGCATTGGCGGAGAAAGGGATAGAGTATGAGGCCCAACCGGAGGACTTGTTCGCAGGGAAGAGCGAGCTCCTCCTCACGTCAAACCCCGTGTACGGAAAAGTCCCCGTCCTATTGCACAGCGGGAAGCCCATGTGCGAGTCCAATGTCATCGTCAACTACATCGACGAAACCTGGCCTACTCCCCCTTTGCTCCCTGCTTGCTCCTATGACCGAGGTCTAGCCCGCTTCTGGGCTGATTTCATTGAGAAAAAGGTTGGTCACTCCTTCAATATCAAACCATTTCGAACCAATCTCATATATATGTGTACAGGTATTTGATGCAGGCTCTGGTATCTGGAGGAGCAAAGGAGAGGAACAAGAGAGCGCCAAGAAGAGCTTCATAGAAGTATTGAAGACATTGGAGGGAGCCCTGGGAGACAAAGAATACTTCGGAGGAGAGAGCTTCGGATTCGTGGACATAGTGCTCGTTGCCATGACAAGTTGGTTCTATGCGTACGAGGAGCTGGGCGGGTTCAAGGTTGTGGAGCATTGTCCTAAACTGTCGGCATGGCAGAAACGGTGCATGCTTAGAGACAGTGTATCCAAAACTCTACCGGAGCCCGAGAAGGTTCTTGATTTCGTCAAGATGATGAAGCAGATGCAGGGACTCGAATAGGTTCCCAGTTAATGATCGTCGTCGTAATAATAATCGTGCCTATGCTCTTCTAATGCATGCACTTGTGGCTTGTGTCGCATTTGTGTTTTGTGGATGTAGGTAAAGGACAATGAACCCTTTGCTTCTGGCTTTGGCCTTTGCCTAGAAACTGATTTACTTTTATTTTCTTTTGCTACTTTTGTACTTTTTCAATCTATCACGGAATTAATAAATGATTATATGCTATGATATTCTTGAGCTAACTAAAAACAAACTTAATTTCTTTACGAAAAAATCATATGTAATTAAGAAATGGGAATTCCATGTAGGGCATATCATGATGGTCTTGGGAGGTTGCCAGTGGAGAGTATCTTACTGAAAACTTATTGGCCTTATAGCACGAGGTCCAAAAGAGTATCTTACACAAATTTGGGCTTGTATCTATCAGCACAAATTGATAGGTATTAAATTTGGTAATGATTGATGAGTAGGCATATCAACAGCATTGCAGATGAGCAGAGAGAGCTATGATTGGGCTTTCCAAGAAGCCCTGTGTGTGATATAAAATGGGCTTAGATTTCGTTTGGCAACACTACTTTCTTTTTTAAGGTGATGTCAATTAGAACAAAAGAGTAATTTAAAGAAAATTATGGAATTTTTTTTAATATATTTTAAATTTTAAAATTAGCAGAGAAACTGATAGATACTAATTTTAGCTACATATTTGAAAATTCTGAAATCAAGAAGCACATTAAGTTCATGTGCAAAAGTTCAATAAGCAAATTAGAGTTTTTACCAATATAATCACCCTATAATACAAACAGTTAAATGACATTTGAATCAATTTGGAGCACCACCTCAGTCCAAACACAAAACTAAATTATCCCAACCCCACTATCAAATCCAAAAACATGCAACCAAATATTAACAATAGTATGTAATATGGGCAGTCTTGGTCTTCAGTGGGTGGCTGGCAATTTTTTGGGGTTGACCTGTTGGTTTCATATATGGTTACTTATTGACAAATTTACGATATTTTTTGTCCGCTCCAACCACAATTGAGCTAGTAATCAGCAATAAGCAGAAATAGGAACAGAATGGTCAATTCTCAATTATTTGTCATCTGATTTACACTTCTTTCCCAAATAAGGCACACACTACAAATGCAATATTATTACTATTATTAAGAAAATTGAATTTAAAAATGTTAAATTATATAAAAACTATAAAAAAAAACTAAATAAATGATGACCCACACAGCCGGAAAAATGTTTCCCATGAAAGACGCAGCTCAACACGCCTATGTTGTCCACGAAGAAGCCATCTCACATGCAATGCAACTGATCAGAAAATTAAAAATGATGAACCTGTAATCAATATTTTTCGGACAAATTATGGTACAACTGAATTATATTTGTGTCCAACAGCGACAAAGCAATTTGACGACCGACACAGCAGTAAAGAGACAATGTTATATGTGATGTGTGTGGTGCCATGTAATTGATATTTTTAAGGCTGTGCATGCTAAGGTTGAGGATGATTTGTTAGTATTGTGTGTAGTACAAGCAGATTAAGAATGGATAAAGGTGGCACTTTTTTATATTTGGAAACTTTGTGAAAATGTCCGGATTCATATGTTTCGGTCCTTGATTTTGACCTATCACTATCCTCGATCCCTGGATTCTACACTAACAGCATTTCACAAGTATCCAACTTATGGATGGATGCCAATGATAGTCGAGCAACAATTTAGTATTAATTAATTAATCACTGCCCATGCAACACGGAGGTAAGATTTTGCTCAACAAGGCACGGATTGTTTTAGTTAAAAATAATTTTACGAAACAGAATATATTTCAGGACCTCTCTAATTAGTGATAAGAGAGCATCATTAAAACTGGGTTGAGGCATTTTTTTTAAAATAAATTCTTGAATTTCAGTAATATATAATAAATAACGTTTTGGGAGACTAATATGAATCATTGTCTGCTAGGCTACTGCGACCGCTCCTTAGCTAGCTCCGCTATTACATGCAACCTCTTGTTGCATTCACATATACAATTGTGTAGCAAGATTTGATCAAAAATCAAAAGTTGCTTAAGCCATTAGATTTCAAACAATATGAATAATTTGTATTAACTTTTGTATTGAGAAAAACTATATGGAATACAAACATAAAATTAATTCAAACGACATATTCAAGCATTGAGAAATTAGTATTTTAATTAACTGATGAGACTCAAATAATTCTTTTACCAACATTAAAATACTCATTTAGACAATAAATAAATTTATAAATAAAAAAAAAAACAAATTCATACACAAAAATATCAAGGCTTTAACCTGGATAAAAAATCTTTAAAAGAATTGAATATGAGAAGGAGTGTAGAGTATTGGGTTGATGGAGTGACCCCATTGCTACATGATCCCAAGACATAAACCAGTGCATGGGTTAGAGGTCCAAATCCAAGGAGAAACACCCATATTATATGTCTACAATTGTTTCACACATATGAGGATAGTAACACCAGACAAAACACAACAAGACACTACTGAATACTGATAGAGGAGACGGCTATGGAGGGACAAAAATGGATGGCCCTACGCACAAAAATCTTATCTAACAACACACAAGAGAACCCCATTACCATTTCCCCACTCAACAATATTAAAATGTATTTTATGATCGTCCGATTAAATAATAGTCTTAAGAGATGCGTACAAATTTTATTTAAAAACATCATTACATATCAAACTACTTCTTCTGACTCACTTTGTCAGTCAATTGAATGTGAAAGTCAAAGACATTTTCACTTTTGCTTTTGTATCAGATTGAGTTTACCGTGTCCTTTTGTTACCACGTGTCTTTTGAATCTACCTCTACTCTCTCTAAGATATTCCTTTATAATTATACAATAAGCACAACTGTAACTCTTAGGTACCTATACAAAGGGCTCCTTGTTGTATGAAAGAACGCAAGATAGAATGCGCTGAATAACTAATCAGACGTGTTACGTTCTAACTAGTGTATAAATACATATCATGAACATTAACTAATTAATTTATACTTAACTAGTTGACGCTCCTCTTTGAAACGGATCAAATTAAGAGCACATAATTTGAATGCGTCCTTGTCCACTTATCATACTAATCCACTTGAAAATATTCTACACTAGAGTTTTGGGGGACACAAGTAGGCTTGGACCCTTGGGAACAAATATGTAGGCATGTAAAAGTAATAAGAATCTATTTTAAGAGATCTTAACCATACCCCATCATAGAAGAATCTAGAAAGAAAAAGTTCCCACAAGTAAATAACGAAATTATGAAATTTCATCCTCTTATTGAGGAAAATGTATTTATATTTACAAATCAAATTTGTTACATGTCATTGTGTGGTTGGTTTATAATATGAGATCTGTTTTGAAATTCAATTTGAGTGATTGAGTTCTACGATTCTGAACACGCCGTTTGCGGGCGTCAAATGAGCTTTAGAGCTCATGCATGTCATTCGAGCCTCCTACTACTAGTCAACGTTACGTTGCTTCTCATATATATTACGGGAAAAGACAGAAGCAGACAAAAATTGAATACACTGAAGCAATTATATTGAATAATTTTGGAAACAATTTAGTGTAGTGTACAGCATTATATTGTTGTGTGCATCAAATGGTCCAATCACAGATGCATAGAATTCAATCAAAGTGGTTGGCCCAACCCCAAATGGGACCATCTGTAGCAGACTAGCAGTAGCAGTGAACCCAATTTCAATGGTCAACTGAAATGGACATCTTTATGATCTGAGTCTGAGAGATATGACTTTTTATTTCGAGCAACCAATTAAATTTGAAAAAAACTAGTACTACTATTAGCTAACTAGAGATTGCGACAACCTTATGTTCTTATATATATATAAGAACATATATAGTTCGAAGGTTCAGTTTCTTTGGTACAGTAATGTCAACATCTCAACTTATAGCTTCCAATTTTCAACACCTATTATTCCATTATCAACACTGTTCTGAATGGAGCTGCCCTAAGAAACATTATGTAAAAGATAGGTACCATATATATTAATATTATCATTTAGTATTTTCTTGGTGAAATTCAAATAATGTCTAATATCTTGTTGGTGGAAGTTTGATAAAGATTGATACTTATCCTCAAATGAATCTGTGAGTGTCAAGTGTTTGAATTTAATTTGAATGTGTTTCAACTGAGTCTTACTCAATAACTCTACAACGATATCTATTTAATTTTTACAATGTATTCTAAGAGAAATAGTCACTAAGCAAGTACACTAACTCTGAATTTTAAGTAAGTGTGATCGCGATGCGGGATGTGCCAATTCCGTCTCCGCCTTCATCCCATCTCTATTAGAATATTATTATTCTTAAAAAAAATCGACGGTTTGGTTGAAAAACTATAGTGAAGGAAGCACATTCATCCCACCCAAAATTATTATTCCTCTCAGTTTGAATGATTGCAGCATGTCTGCGGATAAAGTTTAATTACCATAATTTTCTAATCTCACTTTGGTTTAACCAAAAAAATTGGATGGTTGTGCTACATTAGACAGCTGCCAAACCTAATACTAATAGTTGTACGGACTAACTATTGTTTATCCTAATTTTTTATAAACAACTAAGAGACTTTGGTATCCAAATCACAGCATGAAGAGGCCAATTTACCCATTTATGTCATATGAATATGATACAAATTTCTCAAAAGGGTAAACTAAAAGCACCAAGTGCTAAAAATCTTTCTATCGAAAACCAAAAGTTGCTTTTAAAGTATCAACTAGCTATCAAGTTGCAACCCAAATAATTATGATTTGTTCTATAGTATTCAAATACATATACGTGCTAAATAAAAATAAAAATGCTAAATTCATAACAATCGAATAATTCAAATCAAGTAGGAAGATTTATTCGGGACTAAAACTCTCCCAACACTTTATTTTTCCTATTTACAAGTTTTTTTTTTTTTGAAAGTTCTTATATACAAGTTTTAAACTTGAGTATATCATAAAAAATAGAAATGGATCCTTGCGTGCACCTTACATGCATGTATATTGTATGTAGGCTGATATGACGCATTCTCAGCCACATAATCCTTTTTTCTCTCTCCAAAACTTGTCCGAGTCTTACCTCATCCACTTTCAATACATGGGGCATGTGTGGTTGTGATTGTGCCATATCAGCTTTCATGCAATATACATGCATGTAGATACATGCAACGATCATTTGCATAAAAAATATATACTAATTTCTAATTAAATTTAAAATTAACATCTTTTTGAGGTAAGGACCTTTCTCGAAGTTGGGGCTGCTGAATTTAACCTAGAGAGATGTCATGTCATGAAACAATACAAAGCATGCAAAAAAGAAAATCACAGAAATCAACATTTGTATAGTTCATTCCATCTTTCTCTTCAGGCATCTAAACAAAACTACAGCACCAATCCATTTAGCTTAAAAATGGTGGAAACAATGAATTGAATTCTATGTCTTGAAATGAATGAGAATATATGTAGATATTGCCTATTGGCTACACACAACACAACACTATTTGTTGCATGGTTATCTACAAATGGGAATGCTATTTTGTACTACTTTAATTGGGTTTTCCTTTTGCTGCAAGGCACTGCACATGAAAATTCGTAATGTCAATTCATGCCAGTTTGGGAGAATCTACCTTTACCTCAAGCCCAAATCTCAAATGGGTATATTGAAGTATAAACAAATAAAAATCATCCCTTATTTCCTATCGTTTTTAGATTACAGTAAGTTGGTTATGCATGAATCGTTAAATCCCACCAAATTGCTTAGTAGTAGGTCTAGTTGGCTCAACGTGCACCCTGCAAAAATATGATAGCTCTCATCTTTTAACCAAAATCCCCACAATCTCACCTCATACTGTCCGCAAAGAAACTCGAACCTAAAACCTCATAGAAAATTCAAAACGCTTAAACTATTTGACCTAACATGTCTTTATAGTATTGTGTATTGATATAGATGTTTTTAAAAAAAAAATTAAAGATGAGCTACACAACAGGGGTACCTCTCCCCTTTTAACCCAAACCCCACCCCACCCGACGCAATGAGATTTGAACCCACGACCTCCTACGTGGAGATGTGTGTCTTGACCATTGCATCATCCTCTATGGACATATAGGTGTTTGTATAATAAAATACTGAAATTAAGTACTTAAGAAATAATTAATTAATTAAATAATTGCCGTTTTGTTTGAATATAGAGTAGTAGACATATTGAGTTATAATGAGCATGTATGTATACATGCATGTGCAGATTGTAATTAAAAATGGAGGGAAGTACATAGTACCAACTAATTAAATAGTAGTCTATTATTAGTAAAAGTAACAAAAAGCAAAGTTTGCACGAAATTCTAACTTCCAAATTAGCTGCTACTACTACTACTAGTAGCTCTAGCTGGCTCACCATGCATCCTGCAAAAGCATGGCTGCTCACCTATTACTACCACATTTTCTACATAGTACATCAATACAGAAACAATAGAAAATTCATTTTAAAATGTACTCTAAATGATTTTATTATTTAATACAAAGAATATCATACGTAATTATCTATTTTCTATCGTCTTCATGTAAGATAAATTTATAATACAATTATTCGAATATGATATGCCTAAACATTATGCCAAATGCGAGGTGTTGGATGGAGTACGTTATGTGATACCTAAACGGCTAAATGTCAGGCCAAATGCTTATAACATTATACCAACATAATGAATGTAAACCTATAACATTGTACCAACATAATGAATGTAAACCTTCCAAACAAGACATTAGACATCACCTCTATAAACTCTTCCTTAGCAAACTACTTTTGAGTTAAAAGTTATAGACTTTCTCAATGTTCCACTTCTATAGAAGTAGCAATAGACCTACCAAAAGAGTGATACACCAAATGTAAATGAATAAGGCTATTATTATTTGCATATGTATGTGCTGGGCGGTTGAAAACCAAATTTAATTAAGTGAGGACACACAGAAGCTTCTCCACTAATTTTGTAAGAGAATTAGAAGCAAGCATCTTGACTTTTCCAACAATAATATACGGAGTAGAAGATAGTAATTAATTATAGCAGCAACTAATCCATATACATCTACTTTTGACCTTCCCTTATACTCCAATGTTTAATTTTTCATTTATAAAATGTCCATTTACACTTCATTTTTCCAACCCTATTTAATAGCTTAATTGTCTGAAAACCCCACATTTTCTCCTTCTCATTTCTTTGGATCCACATAAGAATAATTTTAAGAGAAGAGAACATTCACACTGACATAAAAGATTCAAAGAAATTGAAATTGAGAATTAAAAAAAATAAAGAAAGCAACAATTGAAGATGTAATAATGGAGTTACCAAAAATAAGAGAATAAAAAAAGGCATGTGATTGGATGTGCACGTGGTAATAGGTGTAGTTTACTTGTTATAGCTAGAGAGCAGATCCTCCTCAATCTCAATCAAACCCTGCTCTGCACTGCACTGTGCACTAATTTCCAAGTGAACCCAAAACATTATGGAACAAACAACAGATTCACATTCACTTCCACAACCAAATTAAGAAATTATTGCTATTACTCTTCTTCTCTCTCACTTTCACTAACCATCTTCTTCTTCTTCTTCTTTATATCTGCATTCACCTTCTGCCAAGGTTCCCTTGTTGGGATACCAATTCTGCATCTTCTTCTCTGTCTATTATTCCATGTAATTCTCTGCCACAACCAACAACAAACCATGGGGGAAGATTCCTTTGACAGAGCTGTTGAGCAGGTTTCTTTTCTTTCTTTTTTTCTTTTTTTAAATGTGACAAAATGACATTGTTGTTGCTGAGAATGATGATTTTGTTGCTGCCTCTTAATTTCCAGTTTGTATTGGGTAGAATTCTCTGTTGCTCTGTTCATCTGTTTTGTGCTATATTTTGACCCAGATATCACATTCTATCTTTCTTTTTTCTTTTTGGGTTCTGAACAAATATTTTGTGCAATTTGATTTGTGGAGCTTGAAAGGATCTGAAATCATAAAAAGGTTCAAAATTGAGGCTTTTTACTTGCTGGGTCTTGTGGATTATCTGTGGTATTTACTGAATTTCTGGGTTGTTTCCATTTAGTAGATCAGTCAGGCTTGTTTTTGTTTTTGTTTTTTTTTTCTACTTTTGGTTTACTTCTTGTTCATTTTTATTGACTGTTTCTCCTAATTTCATGTAATTGTTTTCTGTTGATGGGTAGTTTATGAAACTTATCTCAATTCTCGTTTGGTTTACTTCTTGTTCATTTTTATTGACTGTTTCTCCTAATTTCATGTAATTGTTTTCTTGTTTTCATGTTTTTTGCTTTTATTCTGTAATTTCATTTTATAATTTTACATTACCATTGAAGATTTGGGATTATCTTTTACTGTGGCTCAAATGCTTGCCCTTTGTTTTGGATATTACATTTGGGAATTTGGATTGTCTTATAGTTTTTTCACTGTTCTGTTAAGAAGCTTTTGTGCAGCTATTGTTCAAATTTCACCATTTAGTAAGCCAAAATTTGGGTGTCAATTGAATTGTTATTTGTTATATCTAGCAAAAGCATATCCAATGCCACAATTTTACCTTGGCTCATTTTCAGTTCTTGTTCATGCTGTTATCTACAATATTACGTGCTGAAGTTTGCATCTGGTTATGTGCAGGCAATTTTGGCTATTAAGAAGGGTGCACATCTTTTGAAGTGTGGCCGGAGAGGAAAGCCCAAATTCTGTCCTTTTAGGCTTTCAACGGTATATTTATCTTGCAAAAATATATACTACTATGATGAATTAGGGTTTTCTGTATTTTTATGTGAATGTAAACAGTTTCCGAATTGATGAACAAAACCCAATTTAGATTGTCAAAACTTATAAATGGGTTCTTTCACGTGAAACATCAGTTAAGCAAGACCAAATCTACATGTTTATACTAAGTTTAATATGTTTATGACTTGCAGGATGAGAAGCATTTGATTTGGTATTCTGGACAGAAGGAAAAACAGTTAAGAATGAGCTCAGTTACCAAGATTATTCCGGGGCAGAGGACTGTAAGAAATGAAGACTATTGTTTGATACAGTATTGCCTTGGTTTATGGTTAATTTTTTTTATATTTATTTTAAGAATGGTGCCTTTTCTCATTAACATCTTTGGCAATTTCTCTTGTTTTAGGTAAATTTTCAGAGGCATCTCCAATCGGACAGAGAGTGTCAATCATTTTCACTTATCTATGCAAACGGTGAACGCTCATTGGATCTGGTCAGTGGTAGTCGTTGGATGTATCATAATATTATGTCACTTTCACTTTACTTGATTGTATGCATTTCTTCTTTTGGCTACGACTTAAGTTTTTGCTATTTTTTTCTCCTTTCATTTGTTTCATAGATATGCAAGGACAAACTGCAGGCTGATTCTTGGTTTGTAGGCTTAAAAATAGTGATATCCAGGTATCATCAGTCCACATTGTTTAATGGTTCAAGGAGTCGCAGAAGTGCTCAAAGCTGTGTCAGCAGCCCCGCTGGATATTTTCGGAGAAAGTGTAGTATTGGACTTCTGGAGGATGTTGCTGGATATTCTCAGGTTCTACATGCTGCACATATTGCTAAGAATTTTTGTTGTTTTTGCTCGCAGTAGTTTTGGTTTGGGAAAAGAATAGCACTATTTCAAATTTCTTATGTTATGTGTCTGCTATCAACCTTGTGAAACTAAGTTTGTTCATTTAATTATTGAAGGTACGCAGCGTATGTGGGAGTCCAACTCACTCTCTTTCAGAGAAGTCTTTTCATGATGGTTTGTCGTATTCTTCTGAGAGCTTTTATACATCTGAATCAGGTTTATCACAGATGCAAAATATTATTGACATCTTAATTCCGAATTCTCCATGTATTAATCCACATAATCTCAAGAAGAAAAGATCAAGTTTGGGAAGCTCGGAATTTCAAAATAATATGCTCGATCAGTTTCTTGCTCCAGCTTATGGGTCTCAAGAAATAGAAAAGAATGACGTTCTAAAGGATGTTATGATCTGGGGTGAAGGAATAGCAGGAGGGGTTTTAGGGGGTGGGTTTGACATCTTTGGGAGCCACAATGTAAAACAAGCGGATGCTTCGTTGCCCAAAGTGTTAGAATCCACGATGATGCTAGATGTGCATAGTATGTCATTAGGTGGGAAACACGCCGGCCTTGTTACCAAACAGGGGGAAGTGTTTTGCTGGGGTGAGGGTAATGGGGGAAGGCTTGGGCATAAGGTTAACATGGACTCGAGTACCCCCAAAATTGTTGATTCTATTAGTGGAATCCACATAAAGTCCATCGCCTGTGGTGAATATCAAACTTGTGCTTTGACACACTCCGGTGAACTCTATACATGGGGTGACAATGGATGTGGCACAAATATATTGGGTGAGGAGAGGAAGAGAAACGGATGGTGGCCACATAAACTTTTGGGGCCTTTGGATGGTATCAGCATATCTATTGTTGCTTGTGGGGAGTGGCATACAGCAGTTGTGTCAACTTCTGGGCAATTATTTACTTATGGGGATGGAACTTTTGGGGTGCTCGGGCATGGGAATCTTCAAAGTGTCTCTCAACCAAAAGAAGTGGAATCTCTCAAGGGTTTATTCGTGAAATCTGTTGCATGTGGATCATGGCACACGGCTGCTATTGTGGAAGTTATTCCTGATCGTTGCAAGTACAAAAATTCAGTAGGGAAATTGTTTACTTGGGGAGATGGGGATAAAGGGAGGCTTGGGCATGCCGATGCATAGAAGAAGCTTTTACCAGCATGTGTTGCACAACTTGTGGATCATGATTTTGTTCAAGTCTGTTGTGGAAGAATGTTGACTGTTGGGCTTACTGATATGGGTGTGGTTTATACAATGGGAAGTGCAGTGCATGGGCAATTAGGGAATCCACATGCCAAGGATAAATCAGTCACAGTTGTTGAAGGAAAGCTTAAAGAAGAGTTTGTGAAGGAAATCTCTTCGGGATCATATCATATTGCCGTCTTGACATCAAAAGGAAGTGTTTATACGTGGGGGAAGGGTCTAAATGGGCAGTTAGGATTGGGTGATTTTGAAGATAGAAACTTGCCAACTTGCGTCGAGGCCTTGAGAGATAGACAAGTTGAAAGTATTGCTTGCGGTTCAAATATCACAGCTGCAATATGTTTACATAAGTCAGTTTCTATTTGTGATCAATCGGCTTGTAAGGGATGTAAATTGCCTTTTGGATTTACAAGGAAAAAGCATAACTGCTATAATTGTGGTCTTCTCTTCTGCCGTGCGTGTAGTAGCAAGAAGGTGAGCAATGCATCTCTTGCACCTAATAAAAGCAAGCCCTCTCGAGTCTGCGAACCATGCTTTAACCATCTGCAGAGGCTTACACAGTCAGGGAGGCTACTTAAGCTTGAAAACCGGAGTCCAAAGCAGCTAATGATCACACAGAATTCATATTCTGATGGGAGGGATGATTGTGGAGAAGAAAGCCTAGCAGGCGTTCATCTATCATCAACTGTTCAATGTTGGAATGCAGATAGCCTATCTCGTGAAAGGAAGAACCTGAAAAAGCAAGAGGAAAAACAGCAGCGTATAGAGACATCATCTTCTTTTCCTGTTGAAATGCCACGATGGGGACAAGTACAATGTCCCAGTCTATTTGAAACAGATTATAGCAAAAATAATAATACAGCACTAGTTCCATTTTTCCAAAATCAATTATCTTCACCCGACCAATGGGTATCGGAACCTTCAGTTTCCAGTACCATGAATGCAGGGGAAGACGTTCGCGAGTCTGATAGGATGCTTGCAGAAGTTCAAAAGCTGAGAGATGAGGTATACACTATAAATAAATTTGTTTCTGGTTCGATCTTTCTTTCTTTCTTTCTTCATCATAAGCGGCACAGAAACACTGATATTGTTGAGATCTTTAAATAACTAAATCACAAATATTTCCTTGGCCATATTGCAACTCAAGTATGAAAGATACCGTATATAATGTTCCTTTACATGTTTCTTGATGGTTCTCTACACTAATATCCATATGTTCCTAACAGGCTATGATCCTCGAGAAGCAATGTCAAATTGGAAGCAAGAAGCTTCAAGAATGTCAAGAAAGAGTTGAGGTAGCTTGGGCAGTGGCAAGGGATGAAGCTGCCAAGAGTAAAGCAGCAAAGGAGATCATAAAAGCTTTGGCATTGCAGGTAATTTTGATTTTGTGTGTATTTATTTGTCTTCTCGTGTATAGACAGTTTGATACATATCATATACTTCTCTGGTGCAGCTTCACACAAGGTCAGATAGAGTTTCTACCAGAAAACTACCAAAAGATGGATTGAATGCAACTAAGCCGCAAATCCCACCTATAAGTACTGAAAGCTGTGCTCCCGAGGGTTTGCTTTCATCACCTGTTGGCATGGGCACTCCTTTGCTATCTGAAGTCACGCTACGCAGAGATAGGCAAGTGGAGAGTTTGTGCGGTTCTCCTATAGTGTTCTCTAATACATTAAAATCCATCAATGGAAAAGATCCATGTAATGATAAGGCGAGATCAAGAACAGATCATTCCCAGCCAAATGGAACTAAAACACCAAAGCATCATGAATGGGTTGAGCAGTACGAACCAGGGGTATACATAACATTCACACATTTACCAAGCGGGCAGAAGGGGCTAAAACGAGTGAGATTCAGGTAAATAGTTGTCTTTGTTTGTGAATGTTGTAAGCAATTTACTTACCAGAGCCACTGATAATGACAACCTGTGTTTTGCAGCCGGAAACGATACAGTGAGAAGGAAGCAACAAGATGGTGGGAGGAGAATCAAGCTATGGTATACCAAAAATATGACATTGAAGGATACAGTAGCTCAAACCAAAATCAGAGAAATAATTAACTTTTTAATGGTGTGAAGATATGAATATGGCAGAGGGGTCTCTTGTTTAGTAGGGACCATAAATTTTGGGTTAATTGACCAACAGGGTGTTTATTTATTGTATATTGTAATTAGGCGGTGGATTAGATTAATGGAAGAAGAAATTATTGCAGTAGCAGTGATCATTTTTCTTGTATTTACTTGTTCATTATGAGTTTCTTTGTGATCCAATAATTTTTTGGTGGATGGCTTAATTAATTTTACTAAATCAGAAATGTCATTAGGTGCTTTCGTCATCACCAACGTTAGGGGAATAAAGATTGGATAGTACAATTTGATGGATTTTGAAAAGGTTTTGTGAGTCCCGTGAACTACAGGCCCATCCAAATGTAGCTGAAAAAATGTAGTGAAATTAAGTGGCGAATTTACATTGTACTTAGTGCAAGAATTCCATAAAAAATTATTTGGTTTTAGATTCTTTTGGAGACTAAGTGCGGAAGAAAGACGATAAAGTCTTGTTGTGGTGACCGTTTATGAAGGAGGGGCGATAAGCTCTCCTTGTGATGATCGTTTATGAAGGAGGGAAGAGGAGCTCTTCAAGAGTTAAGGCTCTCAAAGAGTGAAGGTGCTCCCTTAGGATCCGCTTGTTCCTTCGCGATGGTCTTGAGCTTCCTATTAACGGACGTGTGGATGAGGGCCGCAACTGTCTGACGGGCGAAGAGTGCGAGAGTCCGCGTTCTACTTAGGTTCCAAGGCCGCAACATGGGTGCGGGATAATCCTTTGATAATTGAAGGATTGAGGGTAATGGAGCCGAATCCCCGACATTGAAGGTTGATGCCACGACAATAAAATTTAATGTCGTGAAATTGAATTTGATGCTTTCTTCTTGATCATCAAGTGATTTGATTACCGGGAGATTCGATTATCGGATAATCGACGTAAGGAAAAAAAAATTAGTATAAGGAGCTTCACATGTAAAATGGGTTTGGAAGTTATAACAAGTAACAACTTGGTTTGCCGTTTTATTAATTGAACGAATCTCTCAAACTGTAATGAAGTTTGTTATCAACTTATTTTATCTGTAAGGTTGATAAAACAAATCAAAGATACAACGAAACAAGGGTTTGCTTTAGTGATTGAGAATGCATAATTATATACTAAGATTTATCTTTAACTTTATTAATTTATTAGACACAGTTGCCAATTGCCATGTGAGTGAGGTTGGTGTTGCAACCTATTTTGGGCTTTCAGACCAAAAAGATGTTCCATCATTATATACCTTTCGGCAACAGTTTCTGGGTTCATCCATAATTATATACTAATACTTAATTAATTACTCATTAATTTGTAATCAAAGTCACTAGCTTTGAATGTGCGTTCAAATGTCACAGAATCACTGCAGATTGTCTTTTTGTCATTAATCCTCACCTTCGACAACATGTTTTGTTTCTAGTTGTCACAAACTATTTGGTAATCAACAAATCACTTTTATTTAAGTTTAGGCTGCAAAATTTGATAGAGATGGAATATATAATAGTCATTTTAATGGGTGATGTGCAAGTAATATTTTAAAATTACATCATATGTCAAGCTACTTGGAAGGGAATAATTTTTCATGTTTCAACTTTCTACTTTTTTTTTCCCATAATTTACTGATCATTCAAAATAACCGATTTTTGTCTCAGAATGAGCGTATATTTTTTTAACAGTTTGTTTTGCATTATTAGCAATGCTTATTTTGATATATTATTTTAAATTTTTTTCGTTCCACTTTTCTCTCCTTTTATTACATTAAATAAAATATCAAAATAAAAAACTATCAAAATATATTGTTTCATGAAATATGATGTTTTTCTAGCACAAATTAAATTGTAATAGTAGATTTTAGAAGAGGTGTATTTATCCCCTCCCGGATCCCTAATCAGAATGTGAACAAGATTCTATACATAAAACACCTAGATATATCAATTTCATATACTAACTAACACACAACAAAATATCTTGCAATTCATCTTTGATGAAAGGTAATGAATGATTCAATGAGACAATGACATTAACTTTTTCTAAACTATATATAAAATGGAAACAAAAGCTAGAAGATGAGGAAAAACATGCATGGATATATAGACCAATGTGAACATATGATCTCCATATCCAATTGCCTGATCTCCAAGACAATTTAATTTAATTTTGGCAATTATATATGAACTTTTGTATATGGTGAGCTAAAATAATTCAAATATTTGATTAATTAAAATACATAACATGTGTTGTTTCTTTGGATTAACAAAATACAATATCATTATTTAATTAGTTCATTCCTAGTTTTGATTTTAGGATTGGGCTATATATAAATGAGAAATAATATAAAATTTGGAGAAATTAGTTTAATATATGCAAGAAGATGCTTAATTATATTAAAGAAATAAAATAGAGTATTGAGAAAGAAGAAGCATAAACTCAAAAAGGAGAAAAGCACAAAAAGAAAGATTGATGAAAAGGAAAAGGAATGGTGGGGTTGGTTGGTTCGCAAATCGAAGCAACTCAACAATTTGGTATCGCTGGGAAA
>JAYMTF010001112.1:0-26252 GCA_036897485.1 Pelargonium nanum | reverse complement strand
CAACAAAAATATTTATCTTTAAGTTGGGTGTGCATTTGAAACCAAAACAACATAGCAAATCAACGACAACTCCAAAAAAAAATTCTGCAAAAATGAAGGAAATATCAGGAAAGTAAGAGAAACAAACCTATTTTTCCAAATAAATTTGATCTTCAATAGCCATTTCAATGCATGTTAAAAATTCAAAATATAAATTTTATCGTCAAAGCCATGCATCTCCATTTGTGGTTAGATAAATTTTTAATCACTGTCTCATCTTCACCATTTTTCAATCTAGTAATTGGCTTTTGTCCTACACTGTATTTATTAAGGAAGAAGAGTGGGATTAAGTGGGAAAATAACTGTAATTACAGTTATTAAAAAGAGAAAACCGAATCATAAAAGAGAGAGAGGGAGAACTTAAAACATTAGAAAAAAACTTTAATTTATGTGGGAAAGATAGAACCATTTAAATAAAAAAAATATTTTTTTCAAATTAGTTAGTTTTATGGCTGTAGGAACAGTTTTTAGTAAATTAGTGGTGATCAGTTATGATAGTAGAGGTCATATGTGGTTTAGTGGTAATTGTTAGTTATTAATTATTTTAATACAGTAATTATTATTTTTGGTTTTATATTTATTTCTCTAAAATATGAAAAGATGACATGATCATATATATATAACCTATATATATATATCACTATTCATCTTTGAATCCTTCCAACTTAGATTAGTGAATGGAAATCTAGTTTTTGAATTCAGTATAACAACATTTTTTTTTAAGATCAGATTTTTTCCTTTTTGTAGAGAATACTAATTTATAGAAAATCTCAGAATCTAAATAAATTTGTACATGGATAAGAAAAAACTGAGTAAAAACAACTGTTTTGGAGATGTGCAAGCATTTTTTTTTTAAAACAAAGAAAATTATTTAATTATTTAATAATTACAATTGATAAATAAAAAATTGTCTAAAATTCTAGAATACAGACACGTGGCTAGATAGGGTATTGCTTTATATATATATATAGATAAGTGAAAATATTGACCCGGCCGGTTGACCGGTCAGACCGGTCGACCCGGTCACCTGACCGGGTTAACCTCCGGGTCGGTTTTTAAAACATGCACTCAATGAATTTTTTTTTTTAATAAGCAACGGGATATCATACTCGAACTAACAATGTTTCTCACTTCATCTGGGAGCGTCACCCAATGTATTCAAACCAATCAGAGTATTAAGTTCGTAAACTCGAGACCTCAAGATTGAGGACGAGAGTACAATGCCAATCGGACTATAGCCATAGGAAAAAGGTCTTAATTAATCCATGAATTATCCAGTTCGTATTATTTTAGTCTCTCAACTATCAAACGTGCTAATTTAGTACATTAGTTATGCAAACGAGCCAGTTTAGTCCAAACAATTTCAAAAATTGAGTTATTTAAAGACATTCCGTCAAATTTGTTAACGGAACCATTAAAATTACAACAAAAAATATTATTTAATACTAAATTGATGACGTGGTAATGATTAATATTAGGAAAAGGGTCCAAAATTAGTCCCTGAACTATCAAGTTCGTGTCATTTTAGTCCTTCAACTATCGAACGCGTCAATTTAAAATATTTTTATTGTAATTATAACGGTTCCGTTAATTAATTTGACGGAATGTCCTTAAAAGACTCAATTTTTGAAAACGCTTAAACTAACTCATTCGCATAACTTATGTACTAAATTGACATGTTTGATAGTTGACGAACTAAAATGGCACAAATTAGATAGTTCTGGGACTAATTTAGACCTTATTCTTGAATATGGTTAGTGTTTACATAGCCCATGAGTTGCACTGGCACAAGCGACCTACACATAGATAGAGTAGTTAGTATTGGTAATATATTTGTGGTTTAGGCCAATTGGAAATACGTATTATATATTGTAAATAGTCCAAATTAGAACCAGCAAAATGCACCCGACCCAACGGGTATCCAAAACTCAACCCATTTTTTGACAGATTCGGGTCTGAAACCCTATAGGTTCGGGTTAGGGTTCATCTGCCCGACCCGAAGTTTTGCCACCTATAGTCCAAATTGTGGCACTGATGACAAGTGTTAACCAGCTGCAATAGAATAACACATAGGAATAGGAAAAGGAAGATAGTTTAAAGGTAAGTAGATAACATTTTCGTAATCATAGCTAGTTAAGTTTTAAGTTCTCACTACAAATACTGGTTGCTTCCCCATTCAAGCCAGCCACCGCAATGCATTACTACCTACAGGAGCAGCAGCTAGGCAAGTCCAATATTTCCACAAAATATGGGGATTTCATCCATTCTAACTAATACCAAACCGATTCACAATAAACCCAAAAAAAAACCAAAACACAACTTTCATTTCAGTTTCAAACATTCTGCACCATGCATCCATCATCCACTTGACACAAGTTTGTTACTTCATTTATCCCACTCTATCTCCAAAAAATCCGAACCCATCTTTGTTGAACTCCCCTCCAAGCTTGAAGTCTGAGTCTGGCTGGTGTATCGAGCCCAACCCAAGATGTGAGGCAATACATACTGCAATCAATGTCAAGTCAACAAGTCAGTCATTATTCACAGCAAGCCTTAATGGAGTCAGAAAACAAAACATGTACATGGATGAATGAATCCTGTTCAGTTCAGGGTTCTAAAATTAAGCAAGCAAGAAGCATCATATTGTTGCCTATCATCATCTTTCCCATCATTAGCACCAATTATATTTTGCCCTTCCAGTTCCATGTACATTTCTGAACAAGTGAGTTAGTTTCTTAGTGAAATAGTGCAACTGCTCTGCACAACTGAACATTTAGTCTTTTAATCCCATACTTCAGGAAGCATGCATTACACAATTTAGTAATGAATCATAGCTTTGCAAAATGTTCACCCAGTTTCACTAGTTGCTACAAATTTTCCAAAACAATGATACTTTACAAGTATTTATTAAGAATTTGTCATTAAAAAACGCAGGTAATATTGTAAGAAGCGCAGGTAATATGGTGACATGTGTATAATCTGATTGCCAAAAACATTTACAATCATCATTTTTATAGACCACATCCACAATTATGGTTCTAGGAAAGAAAGAAAACGAAAAGTAGAATAGAGTTTTTATGGTCATACGCTGCAAGCTGTTTTCAACACTGCAAACTCCGCAGTTGAGACAGGAACAGAGAAGCGGTCATTGGTTTTGAGAATGTTGTTCACAACATCTGCACACAAAATAATAAGTGAGATGTTTTGCACAGTTTGTCATGCAAACCAGTGTAGATAGAAGAGAAAAAAAAAGGATAGCACAAGATATGTATATTCAAGTCAGTTCACTGACTAATAGGTGTTGCATATACCCTATATTACTTGGATTAACTTTATGATGATGGTTAGCTCTAATGGACTGGGACTCTACTAATCACATTGACCAGCAAAAGTAAAAGGCTTAAGGGAAGTAATGATAGTTACCTCACCTACTCAAATAAGTTATCAAGTAAGAAATCAGTTTTGCTTTGTTCTGTCCCTTCTTTAATAATTCCTAACCTATTCCACAGTGCCAATAATGGAAGTCTGATCTCATCTTTTCAAACATATAATGTGTTATAAGAATATTGCCTATTTCTATTAGAAAAGGGCAGCAAGAACACTATCAGAAAGCTTTTTTCTCATTTCTTTATTTTTAACAAGAATTCATTTGAAAATTGAAAGTACAAAAAGATTGATAACAAAGGGTTATAATGGCATTAAAAGTAGAAAACTAACTCATCCATTTCTATGACTGAGCAAACGTTGCAAGTTAGAATTCCAAGAAACAAATGCAAACACAAACAGATAGAGTGCTTACTCAAAGAAACGAAATAGCCAGTATCATGCGGCTTAATCGACAAGCTCTTCCTAACTTGGCCAGAATTGCTGTAAAATAAGAAGAAAAATTATGAAGGCCCCTCATTATAACTAGTATAAAAAGATAACTATACTTTTCTGAACGAAACAGTATGGTGCTATCTAAAAACTTGATTTACTTTGTAAGTAGTTCTTTGTGCAATCCAAAAGGTTGAATTCCTAATTCAGCCATATGTATAAAAAATATATGATAAAATAAAACAATTGTCAGAAAGCCGACCTTGAAAGCATGGAAGGATCATGGAAGAATTCACAAGAATCTTTGGGTCCCATGCTTATCAAAGATCCCATCTCAGTTGCCGACAGAGCAAATATCTGCAAAGCAGTGATTAAATCAGTCAGTTGAGATTCATGCGTGTGTGTGTAGAGAGAGAGAGAAAGAGCAAATGTCAGTTTAAAATTGTGTCAGCACTTATGCTCGTGCTTCATTAGACAAGCAGAATAAGCACTTCCTACATGTTCAATCATCGCAAAAACATATAGGGTTGGTTCTATGTTTGGGTGTACCGTTCTTGCAACAAAAACACAAGACACCCTATAGAAAAATAATTTAGGTCAATTAAACTTAGCTATAATGTACGTCATGTAAGAGAAACAGTTAAACTAGCTCACCTGTTTTTTCTCCCAATCATACTTGCGCTCGCCAGAAGCAGGTGCAAACTGCAACATCAGGGCACCACGGCGACTGACCCTAAGACCCCCACCACCAGAAGCAGACTGCAAAACATATAGGACGGTGACGGAGAATCATTGTTAGCTCAGCAGAATAATTTTATTTAGGACAAGAAGATAACAAAACTTTTTAAAAATACATACATCCACTTTTGAAAAAGTTGGGAGAATGGGGTTCACACTGAGTGCACTCTTTCCCTTGTAAATTGAATAACTCACATATACCCTCTCTGAATTTTTTCCTGCTGGTTCAGCAACAAAGCAGGAATGAACAGTGTGTTGGCTACGTGTAAAATACTCGAACGAAAACATTAAAGTAGAATAACAGTGGTTTAGATGCACCTAGTACCTGTAGCAGCAAAATTTTGATTGGCAGTTGAGATTCCCGCCTGAGATGCAAAAGCATGCAAGCAGACAGCATTTTTAGCATCCCCAGCTTTCCCAAATAACAATTTTTCTGACAACTGCTTCCTGTTTGGGTTAATGAAAACAAATATACGTGAAAACAGTAATCAACTAATCATAAAAGAAAATCTTAAGAATTTTGTCGAGCGTAGCTGAATGAAAACCCAGGAAGGACATGTTAGTCATAAAAAAAATAGAAGATCATTGTTGCAACAATGACATAATAAAAACACCAGAAAATCCTTCCATTACAGTAAGCTGAAGTGTTAAATATACATTTTCACTTCATACTTGATATTGCATTTAACTTTCATCAAATTCTTTTCAATTGTGACAATTAAGACCTCAAAACTGATTCATGAAGGCATATTCCATCCTTATCCATTCAATTCCATCAACAGATAACCATTTTTATCTATTGTGGGAAACAGAAGCTTATGTTTTACATGTAACATATGGAAGAAAAATGAAACACGCAAAAACACCAAGTGACACAACTTTGTTAATCAGATTATTAGTAGATCAAGGATAGATAAAATGACTGTTTCAATGCCAGTTCTGTGCTTAGTTCTCTGTATCAAGGGGCTAGTGCATTACAAAAACAGTGTTATATGAGTT
Organism: Pelargonium nanum; assembly: GCA_036897485.1. Classification (NCBI taxonomy): domain Eukaryota; kingdom Viridiplantae; phylum Streptophyta; class Magnoliopsida; order Geraniales; family Geraniaceae; genus Pelargonium; species Pelargonium nanum. The sequence continues at coordinate 20,660 of JAYMTF010001112.1, read as the reverse complement.
CAAAGTCCTCAAATGGAACAATCAACAGCATAATGAAACGACGTCAAACCCAATAAATGAGCAATGTATCCACCTTACTTCAAATAGGCTTTTATACAAGAACTTAACAACTATTTGTTTTTTGATAAGAACCAAAAAATAACAAAATCCCTCAATATGCAGCTAGAAAATGCCAAGCATCATTCAAGCAAAATGTGATAAATGCACAACCACAGCCAAACGCAAAAAGCTGCATTAGGGCTAAATACTTCAAACTCAAACCCTTTTTTCTTTCTTCCACTATACCATCCTCTCTTTCTAGGAAGCCAAACAAGCCATATATCAATGATAAGCTTTCAAATAGTGAAGGTTTATCATTAATAACAATATTTTCCTATTTGTTTCCCGCATTTTCGAGGCAATCAAGCAGAGAAGTAAAATGTTCAGATTTATGAACTGGACAGAAATGAAAACTGAAAAGCCATGTTATGTATGATATATTTGATCATCATTTCCAAACCTTTTCTCAAAAAAAAAAAATAGGGTTTAGGGTTAAGAAGAAGGTACCTGGTGGATCGAAGAGCCGGCACTAGCTTCATCATCCTTCCGGGAGATTGGGTTGGCTCTGGACAGTACACTCTCAGTCTCTGTGGTTTGCTTGGTTTGTGTTTTGGGGGGAGACTGAGAGAGAAGGTAAAGTAAAAGGCCAAATTTATAACCGTGCGAAGGCCAAGCTAGGGCTTGTTTGGTAACCTAAGCCCATTTTCTTTCAACATTCAAATTGGAAGTTCTTTTTTCTTTCTTTTTTTTAACCATTCAAATATAAAATTCATTAAATCTCATATACCAATACAGCATGTTCCCTAAATTATATGAGCACTGTGCTACATGATCTATAGAAAAATGCTAAATGTCTCAAATTTTTACGTACATAATGACCTGGCAATCTACGTGGCAAATACATTTTTCGTATTTTTGTAGTTTAAAATTAATTTTAACGAATTACAACCTAACGTATATGATACAATCACCCTCCCATGAATTTTTGGCGCGAATTAGCGCCCGGTTTATCAAACATATTGCACACGTGGCGCGTTGTAATTCGGCAAAGTCACCAATGTAATACTATTTGATGAGTCATGTCTCATTTATTAACACATCATTTTGTACAATTATTTTTTACAAATTTGTGTGCATATAGCATTGCTCTAAACTATAATTCTACTATTGAATGGACATAATAGACCTCACTAGAATATTACTTTTTTTCTGTGGGTAAAGGCTCAAATCGTTCTAAACTTTTGTGTTACGATCTAATTTGGTCTTTGTATTTTTTTCACTCAAAATAGTTAATGAACTTTCAAATATTTATCCAATTGGTCCCAATACTTTTGATATGAACTATAAAGATAAGAACCATTTTGGGTCAATATTTAAAAGCTCATAAACTATTTTAGGTCAAATAAAAGTTTAAAAACAAAATTGGGTTGAAACACGAAATTACTGTTTTTTGCTAAACAAAAGTTTGAGGATTAAATTTGATCGAAAAACGAAAGTTCAGGGACCAAATTTTATCTTTTACTTTTCTATCAAAAGTAGCATTAGTTTTTACTGTATTTTTGTCTCCAAATAAGTACTTCTTTTACAAAATTTAGCTATGCATTAATTTTTAATAATATATTTTTAATAAGTTAGTTAGTATGACACAACACATGTTCATGTGGACTTAGAATGAAATGTACAATACTAACTAACATTTTCTTACTTTTCTCATAATAAATATTGAGTTTTTTTTTTTGGCTCATCAGACTCGCGGGCCAGTTCATTTTGTTATTTTTCGATTAACCATATTATTACATATCTAAACACATATTATATTTTATTATTGTACATATACTTTCAACTGATAATGTCATGAAATGTATAGAGTTCGTACAAATATAATTTGTATATAATTAATGTTGAACATATTTATTTCTACTTATTAGCCATGTCAACAATTTAATTTCAAATTTTAATAAATTTCAACTGGTGATTAATTTTTAACAAGTCGAGCCGAGCCGAGCCATGTAAAGCTCGAACTTGACTATTTTGTATATCGTGTTAAACTTGATCACAATTATAAGAATGAGTCAAGTACAAAAGTGTCAAACCGAGCCAAATCTAACAAATTTAGGCTTGATTTGGCTCGATTATACTCTAATGGAAATGGAGGGTAGTTAGATGTCGTGAAAAATATCTTAGGGTATTTATTTGTTTGTGGGCAATACAAGATGATAGTTTTGTGAATTTTTTTCGAAATCATTGAATTTTCCAGCTACTTTGACCCTAGCTTTTTTGTTGAACTTTTTTTATCAATATTATTGTAATGGTTTTTTGTTTCAACGAATGATTATATTTCTACCAAAAAAATTTAGAGATGGTTAGTTTTTATAGTAAAAAAAAATTATTCAGGAAATAGAAAGAAGTATTAATTTATCAGTTATATACAGTTTCATGCTTTAACTTACTGTTCATAATATGTGCAAAATTAACTCAATCACGTACTCGTAAGTCGTAACTTCTTTATTCATTCTTGGTTATTGCTCAATCTTGACCACAAAACCAGTATCTAATATGGCATGCCACTTAGTACTTACGTTTGAATTGAGTTCAACAATAATAAAATAAATTAAAACATGCAATACTTTCACACGGAAAAAATTAAAACATGAAGTTACAAAAGTTAAAAGTTTAATTTCATTCACTCACACACACATGTATATTGTTTTGCATTTATATAATAGTTCAGCTAGATTAATATAGAGCACAGCAAAAATTTCAACATAGTAAACATGAAATTTGCTCGTCAATCATCAATATTGACGAAGCAACTAATATTAGCATAAGTAATTAAACATAACTGGTGTCTGGAAATTAATTAAAACATAATCATAGTGAGTAGCATATATATTCATTCCCAACCACATATATGCATGCATGCATGCATATACATTAGGCAAAGAGAAATGAACACATTGTTGCATGCATCTCCTAGTAATTATAAGTATCATCCCTAATTACAATCCAAGCCATAAGCTTATACGTACATATCAAAAGGATCCATAGTTTCAATATTAATTGTGCCAATACTGAAACAGCTTGAAGTTGATGATGATGATGAGAGAGAGAGAGTTGATGATGGAGGATGAGAGAGAAAGAGAGAGATTACCTAAGTCCTAACCATGGTTGGCGAGCCGACCGACCGACCGGTCGAGCCGAGTTAGAGGTGAAGAACCGAAGGGAACCAAAATATATCCCTAGGGTTACATGCAGATGCTTTTGAGCTCCATATCCAATAATGGAGTTTAGTCTCAAAAGTTTATGTATTGTTTAAACCTAAATGCAAAACTAAACCCTAACCCTAGATTTACCCTAATTAAAATGGGGGCTAAAACTTCCCAAAGCTTATAGCCACAATGAATTTACCACTAAATTAACCCAAAAAAAAGTGGATGAATTAGTATGACTTTTCTTTCCCCTAACCCTAAGGAGGAAGATGGTTGGTTAGACACATTATGAAGAGATTTTTAAAGTGAAGCTGATTTTTTTGAAAACCAAAAAAGAGCTACCATTTTACAAAACATGGCTGGTCCTAGTTTTAAAACCCTAAGACTAGAGAAAAAAAAGGGCAATATATGCATATCCAATGCATGCATGCCCATGACTATTTTAAAAAGCTAAGCTAAAAAAAGAAGAAGCTAATTTGGAGACATATATTCAAGGGGAGGCTTGCTGTTGAATTTACAAAAAATTTGCAACCATCTTACATGGGATTGTTTTGCTTAATTATTAGCCTTTTCCTAGGCTAACACTTGCAAAATTGGTTCTTCAATTTCCCTTTTACTTAGCCTTTTCCAAGGCTAAATAAAGAACAAAAGGAAGAACATTTTTTTTTTCATTTTCCAACTCAGCTAAGTTCCAATATTAGCTAGAGTTTTGGGGGGTTCTCTTATTCAAAAGGAACCCTCCAAGATGCATATTTGACTCTCCAAGTTGGATGTTGGAGGCATGAGTTTTTTTTTTTTCTTGGCCCCTATGGGGGGCTTTGAATGAGTGCAAAGCAAGGCCCAAATGGGAGACATATGGGCCAGCTTTTGTTAGAGAGAGATGGAGACACATGAACATGATGAGAGAGAGAAAAAAAGAGAAAGAACCATGGTTAGGCCAAAGGTAGTGCTTGATTGAGAGAGACCTCAGAGAATGAGTTGGTGGTGGTGATGATGATGATGATGATGATGGTGTTTGAAGAAGCAAGATGATTGAGTCTCTAGCTAGCGGTGTGGTATTGGAGCAGCATGAAGAGCCATGTTCACGCCTGTGGCACAGCAAAACACACTGTCAAAAATATTAGTACCCTTCATTCCATTGTATATATGTGCATGATCAAGTTTTGTGCATCACAGCTAACAATTCGTGCAATAACACGACACATAACACGACATAAGCGTGTTTGACCTCACACATTTTGTAATCATGTAGTGTTCTTGTTGAAAAACCCAACACGCTCGCTTAGTATTCGTGTTAGGCCCCCCAGAACATGCATGCGCGATTAACTAGTCGTGTTGTGACACATCCAACACGCTCAACACGCAAAATTAAGGGTATAATTGTAGATTATGTCTAATAACGTGTTGGATCATGTCATGCCAAATGTGTTGAATAGTGTCGTGTCACTGTCAAACGTGTTGGTTCTTTCATGCATAACTTATTGGATCGTGTTAATGCTGCATTCAACATGCAACACACAAACAACGACACGAACGCGACACGCACACGAATTATCAGCTCATGCATTACTTGAAAGTAGTTTAGTTATAACAAAATATAATACAAATTACCTGGTGACTGCAAAGCAGGAGTGGGAGGTAGGTGGGACATGGCTGCAGGTGCACCATAATGCTGAGGGTAACCACCAGAGTTGATGGCCGCAGAATACTGAAACAGGTGGTGCTGCGGGTAGTAGCTCTGCCCGGAAGAATATGCGCCGCCTCCGGTGGTGGCTCCGGTGCCTTCCCCGAACTGGAAATACGGGTAAAAAGCAGCTGCCGCCGCCGCAGCGGCCGCTCCGGTCATCATCCCAGTAGTAGCCCCATAAATGGGGTACTGAGCGCCTGCTGCGCCACCATACACATTGTAGTAGCTCTGATATACACAACCACAAAACACTATTTCAACAACATTAAAACAGTCTAATGTTTACTAAACAGTGTTAGTTTTGTGTTGCATGTAGTGATTGGTGACCAGAAAATATTGGCAATAAAAGGAGAGTGTAGTTTTTGCCTAACTTGACAACATAGCTGCAATTAGAGTGAATGGACTTGAATGACAGCTCATTTCATGTTAGGCTGTCTGGTAAAAAATGATAACAATTCCAAATGATTTTATGACAATACAAAAAAAAAAAATCAGTTTCACTTGCATATTGATCCCACATGTGATCAGTCTTGTACTTTATATGGTCCCAAAATAGTAAACATGTGTATAATATTACAAGTATTCAAAGTATAAGCTGTCAACCTTTTTACCCATGAATAACTTGTTCCTCACTTTTCTCTTTCCCTTTACCAAAATAAATATACTAGAAAATAATTTTCCTTTAAAATATAAATAGAAAATATATTGAAATTTTTGAATTTTTGTAGCAAACTAACCATGCCAAAAAAAATTAATTACATGCACGTGCTATTCATAATTATCATCACTAGTATGCAATGAGTAATATTATATATGTAAATTAAGATAATTAGAAATGTAACTATATTATATGTATTTGAAGAACAACTAATAAAAAAAATAGAGAAGTAAAAAAAAGCTGGCATGGCATGCCATGTGGGATGGTAGAAAGAAATAGGAGTGATTGGTTATTGTGGATAAAAAGTTATTGTTTATGAAGAGAGAGAGAGAGAGAGAGAGAGAGAGAACAAACCGTAGGGTAGGTATAGTCCGGGGAGGATGGAGGGTACCTGAAAACAATATACCAAATGAAGTGTTAGACTTAAAAAATATTGTATGTGTATTGTAGTAAATTAAGAACAACAACACAGAATTTAAGAGAATGGGAAGGACAGGTTGTAACTTATTTTATAAGGTAGCTATAAATATACACATATGAACAGTTGTTGAGTGTACAAATATTATAGATGTGCATGAGTTGTTAGAGAGAGAGAGACAGACCCAGCAGCATATAGATTGTAAGGCAAGCCTTGTTGGATAGCATAATGAGGGAAGGTGGTTGCAGAAGGAAAGGTGGCTCCTCCTCCTCCACCACCAGCTCCACCACCCCCAACTCCAAAACCGGTTTGAAATGAGCTCATTACTCTAAAGTTCCGGCCTCCTCCACCTGCAAACGTGTAATCAGTCAGTCGTCTGAGTTTTGTACACTGAACCGTCTTTTAAATACATATGGAAGTGAAAATAACATTTACATGTATAGAGTACAACTTTAGTTTTGTTATCTAATTTAGTAAATGTAGGGCAATTTATTGAGTACCAAACACAATGATCATTTTAGCCAAACCCAACCACAAAAAAAAGTAGTGGTGGAAGAATAAAACTTTCCAGCTTTCAGCAGCTAGCTAGCTAGAATATCCACACATTAATATGGTCTTAAATTTTAATCTGAATTATTACCAATAATGAGGAATATTCATCACCATATAAGCTTCTTTTTTTTTTTTTGTAAGATGAAAATGTGACATCAAAATTGAAAGTATCTCCATACAATGACAAGTGAAAATGAAACTACTATATCACATGTATGTATACATCTCAATATCCACCAGATCTGATATGTATATAGTAAGTAGATAATGTTTTTTTTTCAAAAAAAAAAAACATAACCATGATCATGAAATATCAAGTGCATGTATAATCAATTAATAAAAAAATATATATGTATATATATATGTATGTATATGTATATATACCAGCATGTTTAGGGGTTGAAGGTTTGGATCTCTGAACACCCAAAGAAGCAAGATTGCAATTAGCTCTCCTCCCATCTATGACAGGAGCTGCATCAACACAAGCTCTCATGGCAGCTTCAGGCTCTCTAAAAGTTACCTAAAATAGAAACAAGTGACATGGTACATCTTCAAAATCCCTCTTTATCTTTCTATATAAAGTAAAAAACCCAGAAGGAATAAACCAATAACATATATACCATCTCTTTCATTATAAGCTCAAGATCTAAATGAAAAGAAAAAAAGAGAGAGAGAGAGCAAGATATATAGTAGATAATGCATGTGATATAATTTAAAATAAAAACATACAAATCCATAGCCCTTGGATCTTCCAGAGGCCTTGTCAGTGATGACCACAGCTTCCAAGATGTCACCAAACTGCTCAAAATACTTCTTCATGGTCTCTTTCTGGGTCTCCCAAGCCAACCCTCCAACAAACACCTTGGTGTATGTTGTGTCACCAAACTGACCTCCCATGTTATTTGCTGTTGCTGCTGCTGGAGTCATCAAGATCAAGAAACCTAATCTTCTTCTTCTTTTGGTGATGGTGATGATCTTGAAACCCTAGCTCTCTGTGCTAGCTCCAAATCAAAATTGATCAACAAGTCACCAAAATTAACTTGGGTCCTAATATATGATCCTAGCTAATATATATGTCTCGTAATTTGACTAGATCTAAGTATATATGGGGTGGAAGAAGAAGGAGGCTGTGAAGCTATGGAGATTTGGTGGTGAAGAAGATGATGAATTTAGGTCAGAGAAAGCTAAAGATGAGGAGGAAGAAGAAAAATAAAGAGAAAATTAGTAGCAAGAATGGAAAAGAGAAGAAAGGGTCCATAATATGGAGGTGAATTATATACAAGGAGATGGCCCCACCTCCTCCGCATTCACCTCATTGCTCCTTCACGCTTCCTCTTTGCGCGTGCTCTCCAACTCAGTACAATAATGTTGTCTTGTGTAGACCTCATTATTTGCGTAAGCGGGTCATGCTGAATGTTGAGTATTTTATGAGTCGACTAGTGTGTTCATTTAACGTGTTTAATAGTTAAGATAGTAAACTTGAATGCGTCCTATTTGTAAACGTGTTCATGCAGCATAACGCGTATAGCACATTTGAATAAATTTGATTATGAACTCATTAAGTGTGATTTTGCAATTTAGCAGTGTCATTCTTTTGCTTACGGGTTGGTCTGCGAATCGAGTGACCTAGTAGTTAGTTAGGTCTTTGGTCTCTTTTTTTGTTTTGAGGGATTGGTTTCCAAGCCCCTTGCTTTAAATTGTTTTTGTTACCATCTAATTCGAAGTAATAAATTATAAATTTCTTGCACTAAAAAAACTTACTAAAAATAAAAAGAGAACCCTCATTCTTCGGGCAAATTTAAGAGAAACATTCATTTTGAGACTGATGAAGTTTATTTATACTTATTTTATGAAATGGCGAAAAGAGATATCAGTAAAAATCATAATTTTTTTTTAAAAATTAAAGTTGAGCTACACAACAGAGGGTAGCTCTCCTCTTTTAACCCAAACTCCACCCAACCCGACGCAATGGGATTTGAACCCACGACCTCCTATGTGGAGATGTGTGTCTTAAAAATTAGATTGATCATAGTAATTCTTAACTTATTAATCAACAATGTTTCATACTGTCATACTGATCTAAGCTGAAATCATGTCGTCCCAATATTCCTCTCCCCTCCTTATATAGTTCCTTTCGAGTTGTACTAACTCATAATCTAGCTAGTACTTAAAATAAGCTTCCTTAACAAGGGAAAAAAAACTTAAAAATCACTAGATTTTAATAAAACATACTCCACTTGAAGTTTCATGTTTTATCTCTAGTAACACATCCTTAAATTGAGGTAGTAAAGTTACCCAACAAACTCTAAATTGTGCTATTTTCTATTTCTTGTAGATGGCGTTGGAGCATACGCGCCGGAATTGAGCGTGGGAGTGGCGTCCGTGGCATTATTATGTCCGTCTACGATGTGCTTTTTATTATTTTAAGAGCAGGTGAAGAACTACAAAATGGGCCTGCGTTTTATTGAGAATTACGAGAATACCAGGAATTATTTAGATATGGATAGAGGAGGACACCAGTGGCAGAAACGGAACGGCAAATTTGGACAAACGGAGGGCTATGAAATCACGCGGGAAGTCAACGGTCAATCCCACCAAAAATAAAATAAATCTGTTTAGTCTGCAAAGCTGGTTTAGAGCATACGTGATGATACTGCGTTTTCACTTTCAGTTTTTATTTTTAAGCCACTATTCAATTTCTCAAAAGAAGGTAATTATATATTTTTTATTTTGATTTTTCTTGCATGCACAATGCAAAACAATTAAATATTCACTTAATTATCAAGAAGTTATTTTATTGTGATTTTTACTATATATCTGTAAAAAAAAAAATCAAAAGAGATCTTAAGATCAATAAGTCATTAGTAAGACAGATAGAGTCAAGCGGTTTAAACGTTTTGAATTTTCTTTGAGATCTTGGATTTGAGCATTCCTGTTGATAGTATGTGGTCTGTTATTTGAGTTATAAATAGAGAGCTACTCATGTTGTATAGTTCAACTGATAAAAAAATTCAGGAAGTCATTAAGTTACTTGGATTTTATGTATTTTTTAGGAAAAATAGTTACTTGGATAAATGTATAACCAAATTTCTAAAAGTAATTATGATATAAAAAAAAATTAAAACTATTACACACAATTTGGAAGCAAATGGAGTACTATTTTTCAATGGTAAGTTGGTAACTCGTATAAATATAGTTACAGCTACTCATGCTAATTAAAATTTAAAAAGTTGGATATGTACAATTGAAATATAATATATATTTAAATTATTAACTCATTTTTTTGATATTTCAAGAACTACCCGATCATATGGCATCCAATTTGCACATGGTAATAATTAATATTGGGAATTGGTCCAAATTAATTAATTTTGCAAATACAAGAACAAGAGCATGCAAATTCAAGATGCTATCAATCAACATTGAGTGAAAATTTGTCAAAAGAATCTAGTTCATTGAAGCAATGTATGCTATTTGCCATCATCATTTCTTTTGAGGGTACCATATGACTAGTTGTGATTTTTTTTCTCTATATAGGCATTGTGCATTTTCATTAATAATATGAAATTTTCCAAGGAAATAAACTTAGATGAGTCCAAGAGCTAATTATAAAGGCTTGAGATAAATATAACTAGAATAAAGATGAAAGAGAAGAGAAGAAAGCTAAATAAATCAAGAATACGATAGAGGTCAAATAATTTATTATACGCAAGGTTATAAGTTAAGTATTTGAATTTACGTAGTTTTAAATAAGTGGATGAATAATATCATTTGTTGATTGATTTTACTGGATTTATTTTTCTCTTTCGTTACATAGTTTTGATATTGCTCTCAATTATTTGTTTAGTTTTTAGAATTACCTAATCTCAATTAACTCAACTCACATATATTTTACCATTTATAATACTTTGAATAACAAACTAAATAGAAGATATATACATATATATGGAGACATGATAAGCTTATCAAATAGTCTATAGGCTGTTTTTGGCCATTCTCAGTGCAAAAAATTGTCCAGTGATTTTTTTATATAAAAAAAACACTGAAATACAAAAAGAATTTTTACAAAATGAAAATATTATGTTTATCAACATATCCATTCAATTTAAAATAAATAGAATAATAGAGATTCATTCCAAATTGCAATTTCATAGTAGTATTTGTGTTGAAGAAATGATGAATCTGTAGGTCACTCATGACATGGCAACAACAATGAAATTGGACTAATCTAATTCAATTGGACCCATTTATTTAATTAAGCTTAATTAAGTAGTACTTTTTTTTGCTGTGTCTGACTCATCTACCGACAAATATAGAGGAATCTAAAATATATATTTCTTGACAGACGTTTTAACTAAGGAATATATGTAATTAATTAATTACTCCTATTTTAAAACTAAAATAAATGGATGAGGAACAGTTGAGCTTGTACCAGCAATTACTAGATTAATCCAATTCTCATCCACCAAATTAGTTAGCTATGTCACCACCAAAATATATTAAAATCTCATCAAACTTGCTTTTAATATGATTTATAGTCATCGAACAATTTTTATTATTAGTTTCTTTTAATATTAGGAGAAGAAGAGGACAATGTTTAGTTTTTGTACTTTAGCTGTACATATTTTTAAAATTTGTACCTATTTTGATTTTTGTTTTTACTTGGTTATCAAATTATTGATATGTTTCAATTTGTCACTCATACTATTTATTTTTGTTTCAAATTGGTTTCACATGTAATTGTGTCGTACAATCAATCCTATGTGGCAATTCACACAATTCCAAATATATAGACCATTGACACTTACCAAAGATTTAGGTATGTAATAAATTATTTCATGTTGATTAATGTTATTCATTTAGCTACGCAAGTGAAATATAAACTATAAAGTTGCGTTGTTAAAGAAGACAATGAATACAAAAACACAATACGACATTGTAGTGCAACAATCCTTCAATTGTTTGAGCACGCAATGAATGCGGCATCATTTTTGTATATGTTAATCTCACCGAAATTTCTAGATCAAATATTTATTTTTTGAAAAAGTGAAAATTAAAAATATATGTCACTTAGTATTGATTGGACGACAAATTACATGTGACTATGTGAGATAAATTTGGAACACAAATAAACAGTTTAGGTACCAAATTGGAATGACATCACTAATTTAAACAATAAATAAAAACAAATACCAAATTAGATATCAGTTAAAAACGATATGAATAATAGAGCGTTATCAATAGTTTGAATATCGAATAAAAAAAAAATAATATGTATAGTCAAAATATTAAAACGAAACATTTTCTTGAAGAAATCGATAAAATTAGTGTTTCAATTCTCACCTTGATACAAACACATTATGTCTCCAATTAATAAAGCATAAAATTGACAAAACATTTTTGGGAAAGTTTGAGTTGACAAGGGAAATGTGTATACTTGTGTACCATAATTTTAACCTTAAATTGATGTTAGATAGTATATTAACAATATTCCATTTTTGGAGAACCAATTAAAATTTAAACCTCTTTTTTGAAAATAAATTTAAATTTAATCTTAATTAACCTACTGATTTAAGATGAATGTGTGTCACATGCAATGCAATGCAATGCAAAAACCACATGAGTGGCTTTGAAGAGAGAGAAGCGCCAATGGATTTGAACAATCAAACAGAAACAGTTACAGTACAAGGTTAGGATTTTCAATTATTAAATATAATATGGCGCCAAATAAATACAAATGAATGCAAAAACAAAATGTTAATAAAATAACGACACCAACCATCAACCAACTACCATTAACAACCAACTATTATTCCCAACCCGTCTTTTCATAATTGTAAATTTTAATTTAAAGTTGTTTTGGAACAGTGGAATAATCAACTCCTGAATCATGCATATATCTACAAGGAACCTTTTCTTTTATTATTATTATTATTAAGAAAAATATTAAAAACCTTTAAAATTGTGTGCTAATGTGTAGAATTAGGCAAATGTTGACGAGCATGAGATTGAAGATAGCTAGCCACCGCCCACAATGTTTGTTTGAGCTGATCTAATACTTATTTTTAGTATTAATTACTCACTCCATACTAAATTTAGTATTATGCTTTCTATAATAGGTAACATTACATATGCGTTAATTAGTGTTGTATATTTGTTTTTCCATTTTCGTGCACATGTGTTGTACTAAATTTAAGGAATATTAACTAGCTTATTACGAAGACAATATTGATAATTATGCATAACTAAAATTTTAAATAAAAAAAAATATTCATAAAATATAACACTTATTTTACGAATTAAGTATTTGATAAAATACCCCATTTGATCATGATTTTTCATGTGTAGATCCAATTTGGTCCTTAAACATTTTTTTAACTCAAAATAGTTTCAGAACTTTTAAACATGGATCCACTTTGATTCCGAAACTTTATGATATAAACTCTGAAGGTAAAGACTATTTTGTGTCCACATTTGAAAGTTTATAGACCATTTTGAATTTATTTTTTTAAGTCTAGGGTTCAAATTGACTCCAAACATTCATTTTGAGTTAAAAAAAGTTTCTAAATCAAATTAAATCCAACAGGAAAGTTTAGAAACCAAATTTAGCCTTTTATTTAAGTATTTAAATGAAAGATGGTTGGTTTGGTTCCTGGTGAACTTGGAAATAGTATTAATGGATTGGAGAGAGTGAGCAGAAAACAGAAAGTAAAAAGGGAATGGCAAAAGGGAAATAAGAGAGGGAAGAGGATGTCCATTTTGGGAAGATGAGCTGGAAACAAAGAAAAAGAAGTAAGGACAGACAGAGAGACTGTACATTACATGGGCAGCTGTCTCCAACTTCTTTGACCACTAAAAGCAACCTTCCATCATCCAACTCATCTCCCCTCCCTTTTCTTCTCTTTTATTTTTATTTTTTAATATATATTATTATTCATTTAATGAAGTGGAAAAATTATAAAAGAAATTAAAACAAAGAATGGTATTGGTGGGCACTTCCTTTCCTTCATGGACAGCACATCCAGTGAGTGAGTGAAGAGAAGGCACTGCCTCTGCCACACACACATGCTTGTCTCACACCTTTAACTATCATAAAAGATAAACCCTAACCCCACCACCTGTTTTGTGGGCCCCACTTCCAGCTCACCAACCTCACTCTTGGATAATGAGGGACTCCATATCCAATACTACATGGCCCAAGCCCTAATGCAACTACACAAATCAGCCCAAACACACTTCATGAATCCATCACAAACTAACTCCAGAACTCAGTCACAGCTTTGTCAAAAGTAGATGGTATTAGCATTCATGTGCTTGAAAATAATGCATTACACAACATTACTACACTTGCTTTTTTCATCTAAAGACAAGGAAGGAATGTACTTGCACTATCTACTAGTTTAATTACTGGAGATAGACTTGACCGTAAACAGAAATCAACTGTACTTCTAAAGTTTCCATAAATGCCGCCCCAAACCACACACAAAACAGGGGTTAAACTTACATACGCAGCCCAAAGGTGAAGTTAGCTTAGTTCCTCATGATAGAGGTGAAGCCCAAGCCCAAAGCGTGCACAAGCTCGACGAAATGCCATTCCTTCCGCCTTTTGCACTGGATCACAGCCTTTTTCGTCTACTGAAGCAGTTCCAGTCGATTCCCTGTGAATCTGCAGGGCAAATACACAAATAAATTCAAAACAAGAATTACAGAAGCACAATACTGAAGTGGATATTGAAAGGCTACAACTTCACAATTATTGCCTTGTAGAGAATGATATGCGTCAGTTCCATGTTACTGATAAAACATTGGCTTTTACTTGCAACTGAATCCCTAATTCCTCCATATGATAACTCAATACATTCACAACATGTACATATGTTCCAAAAAACTTGAATAGCCCTTTGTGTTTAGAGTGAAAATCTATATTTGAATTCATCATCAAGATTAGTACCATTATAAAATGGCAAACAGTTACACTTGATGATATAAACTAAAAGTAGAAGCAGTGCTTCAAATCAAAATGTGATTTTCATGCCTTTATTAGTAGCTACTCAAATTTTCTTCACTGCAAATTTAAACATGTGCAGTGCAGCAATTCATAGACCTATCCTCGGCAACAATAGCTTTATAAACATAAGTTCAAGAGAGCAGTATAACTTTGATCCCATCAGCATACTCTTTGCATCAACAGCATAATGGGATAAAACTCATAAAAGGAAACTAAGCCACCATACACATATGATCATTGATATACTTCACATGACAAGGAATGAGATACCTCTGAATCAGATCCATAGAGTGTAACACGATAAACAACAGACACAGTTTTGCCATCGGCAGAATAAGTGACATTCCGAACTTCACCAGACCATTCTACAACAGGAGGGAAAAAAACAAAGCATGTAAGTTTCGAACTAGAGATCTCATCACTTCAGTAAATAAAAAGAGAACAGTTAACTTTTACATACCGGCATGTATGTTCATAATTCTATTCACAATATGCCTGCAGAGCAAAAAAAAAATGGATGATGAGAAAATATCAAATTAAAATCTGAATTCTGAAGGACTGAGACAAAGAGCAAATCTCTTGTTCTTACAAAATGGCATAGATGTTTTAGAACCCGATAACCAAAAAGAAGGGTGAACATAAAACTTAACAATTTTCGTAACAAGATAGAAAAAAAATGAAGACACTTCCAACTTTTTTCAGCTGTTTCAATAAGTTCTAAGATATCAAATGCATATAAGGAAAATTAAAGTACAGTGCTCGCACCACCAAATCCAATAGACGAGATAATTTCAGAATATACCCTATAATCACAAATCATTTATGATAGAGAGCATGGCATGACAGTTAGAAGATGTAGGTACAAAAATGACTGAACTAATAAAACATTATTGTTAATCTGAATTCTGACTGCTCATCCGTATCGTGGGATACGTAAGTTCAAATTTCTACCATAACTGACTAGTGGCTTCCAAAAAACTTACCCAACAATCTGCCAACACAAACTTGGGTCCACATCACATTTCATTAGGTTTTGGATTTTCAACAAAAGTAAAACAAATCTCTGGCAGTGTAACACATTTAATTTTGACATTTATATGTCAAAAGGCTCACAAATAAAACGCACCAACACCAATACCAACTTTGCATTTTGCATATGCTATATATGGTATTGAACAATGGTTTCCACATATTCCTTATGAACACTTTGATAAGAAAATATACTATAAAAACCTCAGCTTAATCAAAGGCCCTATTAAGAAGAATCGCATTTCACAAATATCCCTTTTATTCTAAGACTGAAACATACATGCAGCATATTCTACATAATTTCAAAGCCCTTTTCCATTCTGTTCTGCTCTAACCAAAATATAGCTTAATCTCAAACGAATAAAACAAAATACTCCTGAAATACATGAAGGTAACTCTCATTTTCAGGCCAAATCAGATCCATAGAAGCCTAAAAAAACGAAAACTCATTTCCTCACAACTCTCCAAGCACACAAACATAGTCGCAAACAGTATATACACATTTTAAACTAATATTTGCTCAAACAAATGTATGAACTGTGATTAGAAACAAAGCAAGACAAGTAAACGCAGAGAGTGAGAATCGGAAGAAGAAACTGACCATGGAATGTATCTCAAGGAGAAGCCATCTTCGTCGCGGGTTCGAATGACGGAATCGGGAACTCTCTTGTTGAGTTCGTTGAGGATTTCAGAGATAGGCTTGCGGAGAGAGGAGGTAGGGACGACGGGGTCGTGGAGTGGCTGTGGCTGTGACAGTGGCTCTATGTCAGTGACGGTGTCAGTGTCCGGAACCGGAACCACCACTTGCTCTGCTTCTGTGGAGGAGGGCTTGGTGCGTTTTGAGCGGGTAGAGAAGGGTGCGAGTGATTTGAAGAAAGACGGGTATGGAGATGTGTGTGTTGCAGAGCTCAAGCTCCTCGTCATCTTCATCATCAAACTAGGGCTTCCCATTTTCTTTTTCTTTTCTTTTCCCTCTCTGTTTCTGGCGCTCAGAAGTTGAAAAACCCCTCTCCTTAATATATAGTAGGGTTTTGTGAATTTATATGACAATAAAATAAAGGAGAATGTTTGGTTTTGTTTGGTTATAAATTTATAATAAGTGAAATTTCTTATTTCAGGTTTTAATGCTCTTTATTAGTGGGATTTGGAATCTGAAATGAAGCACTCTTAATTATTTTTTATTCAATATGTTATCTCTTCAATTTTAACCAAAAATCTCACCAAATATCGTTGGCAAGTAGGTTCGTACCCGAGATCTTAAAAAGAATCTAAAACGTTTAAACTGTTTGGTCAAACATGCATTGGGAATGCATTTATGTTTTAATAAGTGAAACTGATAATAATAACTAATAAAACCAACGAGTATACTAATTTGGAAAGAAATGAAACAATTAAATAGAGCTACTAACGCGACATTATAGTGTTTGGACTCATATATTTTATAACTATGTTGCGTTTGGACATTCAAAACGCATGATTAATTAGTCGCGTTATGATAAACCCCGCGACACGCTCTTTAAGAATATAATTGTAAATCGTTCATTATAAGTTGTCAAAAGTATTGGGTCGTGTTGGATAGTGACATGTCAATGCGGTCTATTTGGTCAACGTGTTGAACATGTCGTGTTTTGCGTGTTCATAAACGTGTCGTGTTCATGTTGCGCTGCGCAGAATAACTACTAAAAGTCTGGTGTTCATGTTGATATTGAGTCGTGCTGCATACAAACAGCATTTAGCATGACACACTCATACAAGATGGCCAACACTACTAGCATTGAGTTAAGAGATTTGTTTGTAGTACTCATAACACAAGTTACACACAACATTAGATGCAATACAAGCTTGAAAACAAACACCAATTATTCATAACTCAAAAACCCAAAAAGATGAACATTGTTGAAGACCCATGATCACTAGAGCACAGCCAGTTGCTGCACATTAATAGGGTAACAATCAGAACTAGATCCCGAAAATACCCTTGTAGCCAAAACGGAATTACCAGCTTCAGTTGGATGGAAAGCATCCCAAAACAGATACTGAGCCCTATTTGGGCATGGATATGCTAGTGGCAAACATGTAATTTGGTCCCCAACTCCACAGCAACCCTTGTCAATAACACTAAACCCATAGTTCCCAGGATTGTTCAACATATCACCCACAACACCATAAGTATTTGCATACAAAAAATGAGCATCAGGATGGTTTGTGTTGAGCTGGTTCACAAGTGACCTCAAGCCCTCATTGAACCCACCAAGAATCTGATTGTCCCCATCGACGCACCGGTCCGGGGCGGCTCGGCCCGAGGCTCTCTCCTTGGGGATGCAACCAAGTGGTGCGAGTCCTACAAATAGGGACAGATCCAAAAAATTTGATTTATGAGAGTAAATAATATGAATACAAATGTATCAAACAATTAGTATAAAATTCAAAAAAAAAAATGTGGGGGGTAAAAGTTAAATTTTTATCAAATAACATACACAAATTCAAAAAAATTAGAAGAACTATATGAAGTATTAAAAAATTTAGTGGGGACAACTGCCCACACAAGCCTCTTACTAGATCCGTCCCTACCTGCAAGCAAGAATTTTCTTAGCCCTACACTGTAGAGAGCTAAAACTTGGCGTGCGTAGCGATTGAGGAGGAGGTTGGCGAAATCGGAGGGGTTGTAGTAGGTACTTGAATTGTATAGGGAAGGCATGAGGTAGTTGTTGATGTAGTCATTGCTCCCAAATGCCATTATTGCTATGGATTTGGACATGTATTGGGCCAAGTTGCTTCCTATGATCGTTCTTCTTAGTTTGTCCAATGTGCTCTCGAAGTTTAAGACTTGTTGGTTCAACGAGTATCGCTCGCCCTGCATTGATTGATTATCAGCGAAAACCTTCAATAAAATTGGAATTGATAGTTCGCGCGTGCATGTTGTGTTCAAAATTGCATGTGTAGGGCATGACCCAACATGAGTACGACACGTTTAACAAGATAACTAAATGGGTTGTGTTGACACGACTCGCATAACGGACCTAAGAATTTCGTTATAGGGGTCAAAACAGTTCTTGTAGTTTTTCTAAGTGTCAATTGGTCGTAAGAAAAGCTGCTAGACAAATCAATCCAAGTAAATACACAACCAGGGGCGGAACCAAAAACTTCAGTATGTGGGTCAAAAAAGAATTCTTGAGGTGTCTTAAAGAAAAATTAATACTAAATATAACTATAAAAATCAGTTTTCCACAAAATATGGGGTCAAGTCACCCCCATAAGCTCAAGTGGGTTTGTCACGGTTCGCAACTAAGGACCCAACATATTTTGCACGATATAACTAGCACAATTGATAGGACACTATTCAACATGTTTAACATGTCATTAGGATACGACTAATTAATCGTACGTGCTTGTTTTTTTTACTCAACACGAACACAAACACGATTACGAAATGTGAGCCCGCGCACGCAAATTTCAAGTCGTGTGTAGTATTACGGCACAGCACACGATCAACCAAAATTTGCAAGAAATTGAGTGAAAACAAAACAACAACAAAAAAGTTAAAAGTATGTACATAGTGTTGGCCTGTTTCTTCAAGAATGCCAGCACCAGCAGAAGCAAAGTTCACTCCTCTGAGAAGTGCAGCTCCATTAGTGGACGGATCCGCAAAAGCTGGAGGATATGGAACTCCAAGCATGTCTCCTGCGACACAACAACAACAACAACAATCACATAATTCAACAAATTAACATTCAATATTGCCTGTAAATACATGAGATGGTGTGTACGTAGTACAAAACTGACCAAGCAAATCAACAAAGTTTTTGGCATTAGAGAATCTGCCAAATTTCGTAGAGTCGTCGCAGCCATAAGGATAGTAATTGGCCTTGGCTATGGAGTTTAGGAAGTTGGTGTTTCCGACATCAACTAGCGAGTCTCCGAAAACAAACATTGCCGGAACTTGCTGCGACTCTGCGACATGTCCTAAACATGCAACAATCACTACCAACCACAACATCGTAATTTCGATCACTCTGTTAATGCACTGCAATACAATTAGTTAATTTTAATGGATTTTTTTGGGTATCAATATATATTTCATGTGTATATATATATACAAGAGGAAGAGTGTCGTATCATGTGATAGTCACATGAAACGCTGATTTTGTGACAACCTCGTTTTCCATGTTTTGTTTTGGGAACGTATATAATGCTTTGAAAATGAAGTTAATTTGTGCGACACATGAAACTTGCTCGCTATATCATCTCATGCGTTACTGTGAACTGTAATTTACTTGAAATTTAGTTAGTGATTTTGACAAAATTGAAGTTACACGAGAATAGGGTGGGACGTGGGAGGGATGGGTTTGGCTGGTTTTGCGGATTGATGTTCCAGTTTTGATATTGGGTTAGTGTTAGTGGACTCCAAATGTCTGCACGATTCCACAATGAATAAATTATAAAACAAAATTTTGAGTTTCACGAAAATTTGAATTCAGACTTTAAAGTTAAAACTCAATTTGTTCTTTCTTCTTTGAATTTTTGTGTTTTGATACTATTTAGTCTATGATTTTTTAATTCAAAATAGTAATCGAATTTTCATATTTTGACCCAAAACAATATTTAAATTTCATTTTTAATCCAAAATAGTCATCGAATTTTCATATTTTGACTGAAAACAATTTTTAAATTTCGTGTTTTGACCCTATTTCAGAGGCTAAATTAGACCAATATTTGAAAGTTCAAAAACCATTTTGGGTTTTAAAAAAATCATAGACTAAATTGCGTCGAAACACAAAAGTTCACAGACAATTTTAAGTTTAAAAAATGAAGTACCAATTTGGGTCGAAACATAAACGTTTATAGACAAAACACATAAAATAAATAAATTCGGACGGATGGTCTGCATCAACAAATTCTACAAAGAATGTTAGTTTATGAGGTGGTATATTCTCACTGTCACAACCAATATTATTTTTTTGGAGAAATTACAAATAGCGCCCCTGAACTAAACACATTTTTGCATTTTACTACCCTAAACTTAGGGTCGTAACTTTGGACTACCCTGAACTATGCACATC
>JAYMTF010001111.1:0-26270 GCA_036897485.1 Pelargonium nanum | reverse complement strand
AGTGTGGGTATCAACTCTGGTACAATTATAGTTTGGGTACTAAATTGGGTTCCAGTCCAAAGATTGGGTACCATTTGCACCTTTAACCCTAAGATAAGAAAGATAAGAGAATAGGCAAACCAATTACAGAATCCACTACCCTATTTTCTAACGTCTTTTTCCATAAATAGACCAGTTCCTTAAAGTTGGTATTTTCTAGAAATAGGAGAGGCAGGTTAATTGTTTTAATTATCTTGTTTTTCCCTCACTATCAACCATAATGACTCCTTATATGTTGATTATTTCACACACAAACTTCAGTTCAACATTAATAGCACAATGAAGTCATTAATGTACACTTTAAACTTCGATATTTGATATGTACTCGAAATTGGATCAGAAATGAATTCAATGATACAATATTAGAGGATTAATTGAAGGACGTTGAAAAAATAGATGATAATGGTTTTTTTATTTTCATGTTTCATTATTTGTTTTGTTAACAATATTAATCTGTGTATGACCTAATATTTTCATAAAAATTAGTATATCGATAAACTTAATTAACTAATTTTTCATGAAATTGGATTTGCATATAGCAAATTGCGATCTTTTTCGTTAAGATAGCAAGTTAAGATTTTGTTAGAGTTTGCAGAGTGACAACGTAGATTCGCAGTACTAGGTTTTCTAGTTGGTAGGAGGCAATTGTAGAGAATGATAAGATGGTTTGGAAGGTGGTGATTTGGTCAAAGTCATCGGATCAACCTTCAAGTTTACAGTCAGATCAGATAGCATACACGATGGTGGTGAGAGGCGGTTGGCAGAGCACTCCACGTGGTCGGCTTGAACTTCAAGTGCAATCGTTGTCAATTGTTCGTGCTCTTCATGCTGAAGGAAAAATTTTCAGTGTCTTCAACTTGAATATTCATGTTGATGAGGAGGAATCTAGTGCATTTAGTTTGATTATTCATGATGTTTTAGCCCTTAAGTGACTCATGTCAGTTTTCTATTTTCGGATTAACTTGCGAACCGAGTGATCCACGATTTATTTAGGTCTTCGGTCTCTTTGTCATACTTATCTTTGTTATCGTCCAATCTGAAGTAAAAAAATATTAGTTTTTGTTTTAAAAAATTAATTTTTAAATTTCCACATCAACATTATGTAAATAATTGTTTATTGAATTAAATATTATGATCACATGATCTCCATGTCAATTAACTTTTCATTAATGTCAAGTCTTCAACTGATATTAGGAATATTAATTTTGTATACATAAAAAAGAGATGTATAACTCCTGGGAACCATTGGGAAAGGAAATAACCAAGCAACCATTGGGTAAGGAAGTAACCAAGCAGGTTGCTATATGTTTGTGGTTGATTCCAAGAAGTAGAGAAAAGAAAAAAAAAAGTACATAGTTCCTAATTCCCAAATGTAATAGCTATATGTGAAGCTTGATAATGACCTTTGGGGATCATAGAGGGTCCAAATATTTATCATGCATTGTAATAATAACAATGAAGTTGTTTCCTAGCAACTTCAGTGAAAACATATATGGGTTGATACTTGATACCCACTCAAACAACCCAAATCATTCTTCATCGTCTCCTTCACGCATGTCACTCCTATTTTCTGTGCCTAAATCACATGACATGACATTATTTATATATGGGACACACCATAATTTTATGCTATTCCATACTCAATCATCTAATCTTCCCACAAACACACACACAATTATGATTTGGTGTTGTATACCATCCCAACATTTATGATCATTTTTGGAGCTGGACAGCCTTGGCCCATACATATATGTGTTCATTAATGAAGAAACACAAATAAAAACCTACTTTTGTTTCTATTTGTGTGATGGACATGGCCCTCTTTTGATCAACAAAACTACAAATAAATTATAAAATACCTCAAATGAGCTTAGAATTTAGATCATGGAGTGATGATATTTATTCATTTGCCAAAGTGGGAAATTGTAAAGAGGGAGGAATATGGTACATCACATCAATCACAGTTACGTATTGTCTTGTGTTGTTGTGTCCACTTTGCTTGAGAAAATAGTATTGAGTTCCCACCTAGAAACGGGATGAGGAATATATTTATGTTTTTCTAGTTCCACTTTTATCTTTTCCACATTCAAGAAATCGAAAAGTGTTGTAGTTTAGTTGGAGAAAATGGGGCAGTAAATGAGACCCAATTGGAGCCTCACCATCTCACTTCCATTCCGGTTCTTCTTCACATTGGGAAAAGACAAGAAACATTAACTTGAAAATTGAAATGATATGTATGAAATTGGAAGGAGATGACTACTCGAAGTAGTATTTTAGTAGTTTGGAAAAGTAGTTTGTCAATCTTTTACAATTTACTATAATGCAATTTCATTTGAGTTTGATTTTTGTTCTATTTCTAATAATCGCGATTCTCGCCCTCAACGACCATTGATTTTAGGATGCATGAAAAATATCAAATTCATTGAAAACTACATTTTAGTAGTGTCAAATAGAAAACCTAACCATATAGCATATTGTCATGCTCATTTTTGTTTTAGCGGTCTTGTTGTCGGTAACTTTCTTATTCACTCTGACCCGCCTAACCTATGGCTCACTCAAACTCATTTTGGATAAGTGTAATCTTATTGATAATGTAGTTAGAGGAGCTACCTAACAGTCTCCCTAAGTTCTAATATACGCTTTCTTTTACAAATAAATAAAAGGCAACATGGGGTTTTACAATTTCTGTTTTGATGCTTCTTCTCTTGTTTTTTCCTTCTCAAATTTCATTTGGTTGAATCAGTTCTAATAAACTGTAACATTGTCCCAATTCTATGATCTTGCCCCATCCACACCAAACAAAACTTTTTGGGATATTTTATTCAGAATTCGAGAAGGTCAAAATGATACCTAATAATTAAGACATTAATATAATCAGTTTTCTAATTAATCATTTGTAAGCTTGTGCTTTGGAGAGCACTGAATAGAGACAAATATGGTACACCATTTATCAAATGTCTGGCGAATTTGCAGGTTAACCAGACAAATCAGGGTCCATTTGCTTCACTACACAACAAAATTTTATATTTACAATTCAATCTCATCAAACATTAAACAACAATTCATTGTTAGAACAGATTGCAATTTGTTACACAAAATTGGGAAAATTATATAAGCACTTTTTAATATATAAAAAAAATAGTTCTAGTATTTACAGGCCTGTGATTTGAAGAAATAAAAATATAAAAATATAATATAATATGGTTGGGTATTTGTATTGTTCATGAGTTTTTGTATCAAAATCAAGCAACAGCCAAAAATTTGTGATGAGTATTTTTGTTTGTGAGAATCAGAATTCAAAATGGAGGAAAGGTTCTGCCCAAACCGTTGACATTAGCGAAGAAGCCAACAAGGTCTTGCCGGTAAGGCAAATAAGATCTTCTCTTATCTTCTTCCTTCATCTTCCTGTTTCTCACATAAAACTTCTCGTGCGCCGACGCCATCTTCGACTTCGTTTTTCCGGCCACCGTCGTCGGATCTTTCTTTTCCTTCGCTTTCTCCTCTGTTTTCCTCGACGGCAGAGCCGGAGTCAGGAACACGAGAGACGAGCCTTTTCCGCCTTCGCTGTTGCTCCGTTTCAGCAAATCGCGGAACCTCCACCGCCTCGACTGCTTCGACGTCGCCGACGATCCGGTGGAGTTGCTCTTCTCGCACCGCCCCGGCGACGGCTCCACCAGTTTCGGAGTCCAGACGCAGTACGTCCCCGGCGTGACGCCGTCCAGCTCGTCCGCCTCGGAGGACGACGAAGACGGAGGATCGCGGTCGTCGAGGAAGAGCTTCCCCAGCGGAATGCGAATCGCCTCCTCCGCATCTCGCGGATCATCTAAGAGGAGATCGCGGTTGAAAACGGGGAAGATCGGGCGGATCCCGCCGCCGTCGATGTAGAATTCGCGATCTGGATCGGCGGTGAGAGAAACAAATTCGAAATCGTCCTCCTCTGCTCCGCCTCGAGATTGTTCCGGCGACGGCTCCTCGCGGCGGACTCCGGCGGCGACGTCGTGCGCGAGCTGGGAGGAGAAGGAGTAGGTGCTGAAGCTGGGGCAGACTGAGAGATCGGAAGCTCCCGTTTGCGGCTGCATTTTGAATTGGTTTCGCTGAAGAAGTAGATGGAGTTGGAGGTGGATTTGGGTTATTTATATGAAGGAAATGGAAGAAGAGGAGAAACGAAAATCTTCGCTCAGCGCAGACGCAAGTGAGAGCGCGTGGGAAATACAAAATGCGTGAAATGAAACCACACATAGTAAATGAAATTCACGTGAGAGTACACGCGCTTGGGTGTGTGCGTGCAGTTTCAGGTAATCTGAATCTCCCCTAACATCTGTCGCCATCTAATACTAGGCATCTTCATCTCCATCTTCCTACCCAACCCAAGTATCTGCACTTTTATTTTTATTTTTATTTTAATAACATGAAATATGGAGGATGATTATTATAATTATTTTTTTATTTTCTAAAGACTAAAGTTTGAAGTTTGGAGAACACGGAATGAGTACGTAATTTTTGTATTATTATGTTACGTTTAAATTTTTTCAAGGAAGTAATTGGGGTTGGAGTGAGTTAGATTTTAATTATTTTCCACTTCTATATATGCATCACAATACTCTAAAAACTAAAAAGAATTGTATATTTTTGTTATTAATACTTTTTAAAGTTCATATCTCAATTAAGAAATTGAACAAACGCACACCAAGCTAGTAAACTATCCAATTTTCCACAAAATAAACTCGTGCGATTTGGGGTTTTTTAGTTGAAATTCTTTCATCTGTGATAGAGTAAGAACATACATGTATTAATTATAAGGTTGACCATCATGCATGCATCCATACTTAAAATTAAGTGAGTGGGTGGTTATAGATCAAATGTAGCATTACTTGGACAAATATGATTGTTAGATATTGTGGATCATGATGTTGGAAAGTAAAACAAAATACTACTATAAGAGAAAATATGTGGGAAGGTGAAGAAAATCGCTCCTAAAGTCCCACAAGTGTGCACATCAGTTGAGTAACTAGGTGCACGAACAAAGAGTTTGGCCACTAAAACTGTCAAGGTGAACATGCGTTATGAGGACCCGAACCGTAGCCAATGTCAAGCTCACTTATAGCGCACGCACGGTTGTACGCTACGTCAGACTTTAAAAAGTATGTTTTCAACTGTAGTTAAAATTCTTATTTGTTTTTATCTTATTCTAATATATATAAATACAATGTAATTGGTATAACCCTAGCTAGTCTCTCGAAAACTCATGTGGTTAGATAGGCAAAAGAGAGCCAAGAAACATAAAGAGATGCAAAGTACGTAGTCAATTCTTAGTTTGTGTGAGAATTTTAGAAAAAAATCAATTTATAGATTTAAGGTTTTATTGTACTTTAATTTTTTGAGAAAACCGATTAGAAAAGTGAAAAGAAGTATGTGGCCTGTGTAAATATTCTTGTGTTCGTGTGAATTGAATGTTTAATGATTATTTATTCTGGTTGTTCATACTTTCAACATTGACGATTCTTCGAGAAAATAATCTTCTGAAAAATCAAAACAAATTAGGGGTTTCCGACGTAGTAAATCCAAAGTGTATATACAAAATTAGTGTACATATATGTTCCACAACAAGTAGTATCAGAGAGCTATAAGTTTGGTGTCTGATTCCACAATAAATGGTACCATAGTCATAAGTTGGTGTATGACGTTCCACAACAAGTGGTATCAGAGCTTAGGTTAGATATTAATCGATTTGGAATGTTGTTAATTATAATATCAACAAATTCAACTAAACATATCTTGGATATTGGAAGGATGCAATTTTTTTGGTTTATTGATGGAAAAGAACTTGGTACATTCGATCTATCAAAAAGTTGTCAAAGATGTACAGAAAGGTCTCCGCCTTTGAGAATGTATATCTCATTCGCTAGTTAGTGACTACAAAGATGAGGGGACGCACAGATGTAAGTGACATCATCAACAAGTTCAATACAAAAATATCAAGATTGAAGTCAATTAGTATTGAGTTCAATGATGAATCGTGTGTATTGATGTTACTATCTTTGTTTTCAGATAGTTGGTCAGTGATCGTGAAGGCATTAGGGAATGCAAAAATTATCTACAAGAGAGTTTGATATTTGATTCTTGAATGAAGAATCATCTTCAAATACTTCTCTTGATCGAAAGCTCGGAAGGTAGAAGCAAAAAAGTGGACAAGTGTGCTAGGTCAAAGTTTAGACATTTCGGAAATGATTTGATGTCGAAATTGTCAGAAGTTAGTGAAGTTCGGGAACTAGAGCACTTACAACTTCTAGAATACAAAGCAACTCAATCAACACAACGGTCACATATAGTAATGAAGAAACAATATAATGTCCTAACGTTTTGTGGTGAGAGATGAGACTCTGATAGTGAAGGCACATTTACTGGAAAAAAAATATGGTTATACTTCACAAGGTTTAAGAATTAGAAGATTCAGGGTTCCACAGTTACATGGGTACATAAAGAAACATCAATCTTCAAATGAAAGATTTTTGCAATTCACGTGTAATTAACTTTGTAGAAAAGAAATATAACACTTATTTTAAAATAAATTTAAGTGAACAAGACACTTATTTTATATAAATTATGTATATAATTTTAACTCGCAAACGTGACAAATTGTAGAGTTAGACTCTCGAATGTAAGATATAAAGTAAATAACTTGATTAGAATACCGTAAGGAAGAAAAAAAGTACGAAAGGTAGAGCAAGAGCAAGTACAAATTTGGTGGTTTGTTAAGTTAAAGGAGACATGTGGTCCGCTACATTTCCCTTTCAGTATAGTTGTGAATTAGTAGAATAAGCACATGTGTGTGGCCTTAATAGGTGAGCATTCAATGCAATTGTTAAATAGTATGATTTCGTTGGTATTAGTCTACATTTTTAAAAGCTTTTGGATAGTTTTTAAATAGACACATCAAATATGACATAACACATATGACATAACACGCCCGTGCTATTATTTACTCTTTTCAATTTCTGTGTGTAACAGTAAACCTAACCCTATCTTGCTTTTAGTCACATATATCTACCACATGTTCCCTTTGCCAAACGACAATATATGCTATAGATGATTCATATTATTGACGGTAACTTTTTGGTATTCTGGAATTAGTAATTTTATTCTCTTTATATCAATACAATAACCAAAATAAATTTAACTCACTCAACTCAAGTTCAATTCAGTCAAAATTTAGAAACTGAGTTGAAGTTGTTAGAGACACGAGAGAAAGGTAGAGATGATTTGAATATAATATGCTAATTTGATACTCAATTTGAGTACTATAAATGAAAATGCTAATTTTGGAGAGTATTATTGTTTATGTTTTTTTATAAAAAACGTACTATCACAAGTTTCTCAAGGACCAAGATAGTCTGAAGAATAATGCACCCAAATCCGATAACTCTGAAAGTGAAAGAAAGCGAGTCCCGAGTCAAGGGCTAAAAGAGTCATTCTTTAAAGTCTAATAATGAGAACCCAATCCTGAAGTCTAGTCTTAACGATCAATCTTGAAACTCCACACCCGTATGAAGTCCGCACCTGAAAGAATCGCCTCGCGTGCCCGTGCATCCGTCTTTACCATACAAGCAGCTAGAAAAGGTGATCAATAAGATGTTGATCACTGGTTTTATGCATTGATTAATTTTCATGTAAAAAAAACTTTTATTACGTGCATGGTGTAAATTTAAGATGTATCTTTGTTAAAAGGAAATAAATGTTGGACAATGTACTCACAATCCATCTAAAATACAACTAACATGTGGTCCACGGGGAAGAAAATACTTAAAAGATGGAACATGAGTAATGGGTTTTAAAGAAAATGAGACATTGAGAGAAAGAAAAAAAAGGTATAAAGCAAAATGAACACAAAATGGTTATTATTATAAGGATCCTTTTTAGCTAGCTTAATTTAAGGAAGTGGCTGCGGATTATATATATAGAATACAATTATATATGCCAAACCCAGGAGTGGACTTTCTTCAACCTATCTACATTCTAGAAACAAAATCAATATCCTCCAACTCAATAATATTTATTAATAATTATCAACTTCCATGATTGCTATAGTTGCAGCAGCTAACACATCTCCACCATGCACGTTCATTGTAGTATTTGACTTTCTAATTCTATACCATAAATATCTAGTTGCAAATAGTTAGTTAAATGAATCAATATAGTTTTTTATTTTTATTTAAAACACATATAATTTAATAAAATTCTAGGAAATCAACAAATTCAACATAGTAGATTTGAATTCGTATTGAATATAAGTAGTTTACTTAAAATAATTAATTAAATAAATAAAAGTTAATTTTTGTTATATATGTTTGTGAAGGAAGTAAAGAAGAGAAGGGTTGTTGGGTAAGCAACTTAAGAATGATGACATACCCAGTTACGTTGATTGCATATATTTTTTTTTAAAATACGTTGATTGCATATTTAATTAAGTGTATTATATTTAAGGCATTGCATGGAAGTATTTGTTGACCATATACATGGTTTATATTGTACTGATGATATTGAGTAATTATTAATTGCTTAATAAAGAAGAATAAGGGTTGTTTCTTAGCTATTGTCATAGCATATAATTAGAGTAGCATTTAATTTATGTATGTAGATGTAGCAATAATATATGGTATGGTATAGTCAATTTAATTTATTGCATACCTAATTAATTGCCCTACCTACCTATCTCTTTTCTCTGTTGCACATTCACGGGCTGTCTACGTTTTCTCAATCTCACAATCACAATCACAACTCACAAGTGAGATTTTACTTTTTTAAGGGCAAATTAATGGTTACCGATAATATTTACAAGTATAGAGTAAAAATTTAAATGAAACATATATAAAATTAAAATAGTTCAGTTATTTCGTACATTACAAGTACATGTATGTTTCCGATTTCAATCTGAGATAGTCGTTTAGTTTTCCTAACATAGTACCATTTTTTTATAATAAAATATTTTTATTATCTTTAGAAATTTATGTAAGTCGTTAAGAAAATTATTTTGATTGTTCCAAATTTTAATATATACTTTAAATTGAATGAAAGATTACTGATATTTAGTTACAAATTTTCTAACTAATGTATAACATTGGTATGTGTTTATGAAATTATAAGATATATAATGTATGATATTTTCTTACAACAGTTTACTACTATACGTGTTGATTGTGAAATTAATAATTGTATTTGTGCAATACTTACTAATTTTGATTGTGCAAAGTGATATGAAAAATCAAAACGACATATGGCAACAGGATATGTGGAGTCCAATCCTCCCAATAATTTTTGAAGGGCAAACGGGAGCTCCTGACACTCATGGTCAACAAGCCCACAAGGCTCGAAATCTAACATCTGAAACGAGCCACATTCTTCCATCGACTATCCACACGATGATATGTGGCGATCTTGGTTTATAAATATAAATATATTTTTTTTAAGAGGAAGGGATCCTCGCAATTTACAATAGATTTGCTCTCCAATTTTTCTCTCTAAAAATGCTATCTAGAATCCTCCTGTGGCTCAGCTTTCTCCTGTTGATATTCTTACTCTCACACATGAGGTGATTTCTTGGGAACACACTTGAATCTTCGTAAACGGTGTGGTACGTCCCTTGCGCATACTACGGGAACCCATAAGCAATGATCCAATCCTTCCGGCTTCGTCCCTTAGGGCCTAAGCCTCCAACTCTATTCCGAGACTTTCAAACTTAGAGCATTTTCAAGACAACTACTCTAACGCATGGACAAGATGACAACACATTCTAGTGCACCCAAATAACCGAGTCATAACATGCATCACCTTGTTAATATAAACATAGTTTCTTACCATAATAATATGATAGTATATAACATGCCATATGGTATCACATAAATACATTATTTTCATCAATTTAAGGACACCTAACATATTTTAAGGTATAGATGAGTAAAGTTGGGAGAAACAAGAGCCATCATCATTAATAATGATTTGAAATGATTCCAGTTTCATACAAAACACAAGCATTTTATAAGAAGATGGAATAGCAGCCATTTGAGTCAGTGTAATAGAGATTTGATGTGGGATTGGGACTATTCAAAATCTACAAGATATATACATTTTAATGAAAGGTCCCCTTCTATCTCCACTTCCCTATTTAATGGAGCAATTAATTTACTAATTCATCCATCTTAATCAACTCCTAATGTTCTAGAGAGTTTATTAGGTTAAATCCCAAATACTTTATTTTTTTATAAAAAATGTAAATTAGAGATCCAATGAATCTAAAACAACAGTTCCTCATTCAGCCCAGAAAACAACTTATAACCAAATTAATAAATGCTTACAGTTTCATCGAATTGTCATAACCGACACTGATTATTCATCTTATTATGTTCAAGTGAGATTTTCCAATTTAATTAATATTGTGAAGCTGGAATGATCATAATTATTGTATCTACATACACGAGACCACTAGCTACGCACAACACATGTCCTAATTATGTAACTTTAATCTAGAACAATGGAATTTTATAAGTACGAATAAAGTTATAGAAGATTTAGTGTGCAAAAGGTTGAAATCTTTTTGGACCCTCTTTAGAAGTTAATATTATCCCATCTTATGTCAATCTATATATTTATTAGTGGGTTGTTGTAAGACTCCAAAAAGCTACTCTACATCTTACTTTAATCGCCATTTATGCCAGCAATTCACTTTCACTGTTCCAAAAGATGGCTTCTCATTTTCAGACGAAGCAATAATTCCTTTATCATCAAGCTTACCAATACGGAGGTTCTGGTTTTATGAACTAAGCGTCTATTTAAAAACTATACTTCAAACTAAAAGGAATTAGAAGTAGTTGTTTAAAAAAGAGTTTAATAAACAAAATATGTTTACGAATTTATGAAATCACGAAAATGGATATTAAAATAAATTAATTATATATTATTGATACTTAATTTTTGTGATTAATTAATGGACACCACATAAGTGAAATGTTGATTTGAGATATATAAAAAATTGACCATAATGATTTTTAGAGTATTACTCAACAATTTTTTTATCTACTTAGATTGACATAAACTAAAATCAAGTCGATCAAAGTGTAATATAGAAGCTCCTTTTGAGGTGTGTGAGAGCAAAAATTAGCTATTTTAAGAGTCATACAATATGTTCTCATTAAAAACAAGTAACTAATTGTGATGACACTGACATGAGATCAAGTGGTAGTTATTGGGCCCAATATAGTGTCGCTGGATTGGGCATCTATCTGGGCTCAGAGGGCCCAGTAATTTGGTATTTGTCATATGATTTATTGTAAACCACATAAATCATAATAGCCAGTCTGATATATAAGAAAAATGCTAAATATACAAAATTATGTACAAAAATAATTGTACAAAATGACGTGGCAATCTACGTGACGAATACTTTTTTTGTATTTTCGTAGTTTAAAATTAATTTTAACGAATAACAACACGACGTATATGATACCACCACACTTCCATGAATTTCTGGCGCGGAGCGCCCGATTTATTAGACATATTGCACACGTGACGCGTTGTAATTCGGCCAAGTCACCAATATGATTTTTGATGTGTCCTGTTTCATTTATTGACACATCATTTTGTACAATTATTTTTGTACATATAACATTGCTCGAAATATAATGCCTCCACCATAAACTCTAGAAATTGTTAGTTATCAACTGACAATGTGTCTGTAAAGAAAAAAAGGAATGGCTTCACAATATACAGTTAAAATATAGACACACACACACAGCAGACATAATAGCATGAAAGTTTCACCCTATACCATACACATTGGCTTTACTAAGCTAAATCTAAACAAGGGAGTGATTACAATTCCCTCACCTCCCTGCCTATTTTTCACCTATATCACTTCAACATGTACAGAAAACAAAATGACCCCAACCCCAAAACATTAATTTCAAGTATACATATACATATATATGTATGTACTCATGATTTCACAACGATCTCTGCTTCAATCCCTCATTCAGGTGATGCATCTTAACCTGTATCCGAGCTGGCAAATCGTTTGAAGCCTCGGTTTCTGACCCTTCTGAATGACTTCTTTGTATTATATCGTGGTACATAGGTCGGAACCTTGTCTGAAAACACCTGTAGCAAAAATAAGGCAGCAGAGTCGAAATGACGACAAGAAGGGTGGCCAACCAATAGAGGACACTTGGAGCGCAGGCTTCCACGAGAACCATGTATGCAGTTGTAGACACTGTGGGTGACAGTATACCGTAAATCACCAAGAATATGTACCAGAAGATAATGCTTCCCCAGATGAAGAAGTGCTGGATCCAAGTGAAGTAATTGATAGAGAGAGCCATTTGACAATTCACAGCCCAAACTACACAAGTATACATCGTGACCCCAAGGACTTCAAAGTCGACCACTTGACCGTCTCTCCTGAATGCCTGGTTAATCATGGAATTCGTGGAGAAGAAGAAGATGATTATGGAACTAATAACTCCATTAGACATCCACCCAAGTATGCGAGGCCAGTTGAAGAGGATATTCTGGACTCCTTCTTGATATAACATAGGGTACTGTAAAATAGAAATGGCATGGTCAACAAATGGCACTTCTTACTTCTTTATAAAAGCTTGAGCATATAAAGGAACCAATTAGAAAGGACACCAGCCATGTCACTTAGGTAGATAAAATGGCACAATGCCTTTAGTAGAAATGGTCACCATTTCGGCATTACATATCATTGTGACGTATTAATTGTGACAACTAAGCACAGATAAACACCGTGTCCTTTTAATATTACTTTCAGGGTACACATTATGTATGTCATTGAAGCAAGGAAAAGCCTTGTAGTGAACTCAAATCCGAAGAGGAACCTATGTGGTGGTAAGTGCCAGAAGGAGCTTCCCAAGGAATGAGGCTGTCCTTGTAACATAGAGCATTTAGCAATGAAATTTCTCAGCAAGGAAAAGTCCCTCAGAACAACTATATATTTAATACAAACTGTGCAATAACCAGTTCCTAACATTTTTCTCCTTGTCCATATGAGTCAGTGCTCCTCTTAACTGGGATGCTCTGTTGCACTTAATGGATGCAACCAGAATATGATATTGCAGTATGTATGCTACAATGATGTTCCTATTTCCCTATGTGTATAGCTGTATTCCCTAAAATTAACATGTATTTAATTGTGTACCTTGAGGCAGAGCCGCGCAGATACATCTTGATCAAAAACCCCAAGAGCTACTACAGGAAGTGAAGTGAAGAAAACATTGTAGAATGACATGTACCAATCATTATAAGCAGGCTGACCAGAGAACGAAGCATAGGCCTCATACCAAAAAAGAGTAAACCCAAATGCAATGTTCTTGTAGAAGAAGTAGCATATCTGCGACCACAGACCAGAGATGTACATCCTATTAATTTTTGTGAAATGCTGACTAAATCTGTCTTCAGAGAAAATATAAGAAAGATTTAGCTTTTATAAATTGAAGGAAAATGCAAGGATAGTTTTTACCATCATTGCAATTCGCCGGTAGCACCAATGGCCGTGTACTAGCAAAAGACGTTCCAGAAAACAAAATTGGGCTATTGAAAAATCACTCGACATCACTGCCTGCGGTACAATAAAAACTCATAAAAATAGGGGAAAACCAGATGGAACAAAAATCATAGGAAATATCATTATAGACCTAGTTAGGAATGCGAAACTGCACAAGGTTTAACTGAGAAAGGAAAAGTATGTAGCTTTATTCTCAGTGGTAGAGGGCAAAAGGATTAGGCGCACATGTCTATTGAAGTACATAGATTTGGAAAAAAAATGAGCAATAGAAAAACAGAGCAAAAATAATGCACTTCGGTATGATGAGGCAATTTGGGTTCTCAGTTATCCCAGACCACCTTTATTTCCTTCCCAATTCATGTCAGAAATGTCTGTGACCGTAACTAGGCGTAAATGGCTTTCTGATCCTATGTGACAGACTGGACATTAAATAACTCACCACTTTTCGCAGAACCTCAGCCAAAGAGCACAAATGTTGCTTTCTATAGCAGAGTATAAGGGTTTAACACATTTAATTATTTACTTTATTCGTGAAATGAACTGCTCATGCTGACATTTACCCAATTCCACTCAATGCATATATGATTCCCATGTATAGATCCGCAATGTTTCAGAAGGGATCAGTCACTCTATTTATATCCACCTGAGAGGCTTGGGAGAAAAGGGCAGCAGTTTTCTTGATTTCTTCTACATGCTCTATCTTAATAGTAAGTTCAATTAAGATCCAGGTACTCAAGAGATAAATTTTCACAAACAATGGACAAAGTAAACATCACTTAGAAACAAGCAAAAGGACATGTGACTAGAGAGTCATCATGGCAATAGCTATCGGAAGAAGTGCAAGCAAGAACTGTAAAAACTCGAAATATGTGTTGTGTTTATGAATGACATAGGATCAAAAGCAAAGTAGTCAGGCATGAGGCTTTGTTCACTGGAGTGTTGCTGACAATGAAAAGGCTACAAAAGCACATGCATACACATAAAAATAATACCTGCATCCCTTCAACGCCACTAATCCCAACTCCAATGTCAGCCTCTTGTAGCATGCCAACATCATTTGCCCCATCACCCACAGATAATGTTGTTTTACCTGTCCCCACTTTTACCAATCTAGTAACCTGCATTTCCTCTATAAATTAATTGAACCATATTGGGCCTACAAATGAGCATGATCACAATGAACTTACAAGAGCCTTCTGTTTGGGCGATGAGCGACAGCATATAACAGAAGCACAACCAAGTGCAAGCTCCAAAAATTGGTTCTCCAGATCTTTGTTGAGAGCAAAAGATAACGACTTGCCGTCAATTATCAAACCAAATGTGACAGAACTTTCTTTAGCTGAAGCGAGTTGAGATTTCCCATCTCTAATTTGATTCGAAATACTTTCAATAGAAGCCTAGAAAGAAGTAAGTTTTCAGAAAACTAAAATGAAATGTAGTTGTGACATCATTAGCTATAGAATTCTGTACCATTGCTATGGCCTGCTTATCGCCTTGTTTCTCCAAGGCATCTATATCAGGTGAATTGAGAGTGATCACTATCTGTTTCATTCCTTGTCGAAGCAAACTACAAGCATACCTGCACAAAATAGTGACAGTTACAACATGCAACTTTGAAGAGAAACAATTCAGCACTGAACTTGCTATTGTACCCAATATTAATGGCAGTTTCCATCTTGTCTCCAGTTAGTACCCATATCTTGATCCCAGCCTGAGCAAGCTTGTCTATACATTCTGGAACCTGTGGACCAGACAACAGGATCAGCTTAAAATTGATTATATTATTATATGTATGAGTTTGCATTTCATAGTAGATCACACATTTTCTGTACAAAGAGATATAGTCAAAATTATTGGATTGCAAATCAGTGACAAGGTAAAAAGACTTCTTAAAAATAGATACTGACCCCCTTTTGTAGTTTGTCTTCTACAGCTGTAGCACCAAGAAGTATTAAATCCCTTTCAATCCTATCAACAGCTGCATCAATCAATGCATCTCGATCTGCATCAACAGAAGTCTTGGCCCTCAAAAACTCCTCTTCCCATTGTCTATACTCATCTTCATTGAGCTCACGATATGCGATAACCAAGGTCCGTAAACCAGCTTCAGCATATTTGTTAATGTGATCCTTGGTCTTATCTTCAAATCCTTGCCCTTTCCTTGAAAGCTTTTCGAACATTACACTGAACATATTCAGATAACAAATTATATGATATAGATTACGAACTCAGATGTTACACCACACATATTGCACTTGGAATCAAACCTGTCTGCACCCTTGCAAAGAAGCAATAGCTGATTGTCTGCATTTCTAACGATTACTGACATCCTTTTGCGTGAACTACTGAATTCCAAGACATGAAGAAGCTCATACACTCTGGAATATGGAAAAAGAGTCACATTAAGTGTAACAAAGTAAATAAATGAAAAAAAAATGCACAAACAGAATGGAAAACGAAAACATACAATAGGATACCTAATCTTAAAATGGTTAGTAGGGTGCTGATGCTGTAAAACTTTATACTTGAAAGTATATCTGCTAGCTATAACAAATACCTATCTATGGACTTAAATAGAATAAAAACGACAGAAGGGGTAAGACAAAGAATGCTCGAAAAGAATTATCTTCCGTTACAAAACACGCAGACTCTTGACACCGATAAAGAATACAAATCTTCTCCCTACATATGATTTATGAGCATATGAGATTCATGCATATCTCTTACTTAACAGACTTAGTCAGTCAAAAGACAGGCTGCTGAGTTTCAGCAAAACTTTTGTTCAATACTGACTTAAGTAATATTTCCAGTTGTATTGCCAGAATTGAAGGAATTCTAATGCTAGGACTATATAGAAACACTCCCATACCACCACCATCAACCCCTAGCTTTTATCATTAAGATCCCCGCCATAGCTCACACTGTCCTCTCTAAATTACCAACACCAACCATAACTAGCACCAAATTACGTGTTCATCATCTCAATTTGTACTCACAGCTCATTGAGATAGCTTACATTTTGAAATATATATCAGAAAATACAAAACAATAGGTATTTGACTTCCATGATTATGATTAAAGGGTGTAAGACATATCATCATTCAACACAAAGTCATAGTTTCTATCACAGCTGTCAGATGTAGCAATATACTGTAAATGTAAATTGACTGGCTAGCCTGTGTAAGCCAGTCAAATGAATCAACTTGAATGGTAACATAAAACAGTCCAGCATCAAGCTCACCTGTCAGTCTTTTTTCCACTCTCATAATCCAGCTCATGCAATGAAATGCTTGATTGTGTCCTTCCAAAAAACTCAAAACCAAGTTCCCTTGCAGCTATGACAAAAGCAGATTCATCTGGTGACTCAGCTTCATAAGAAATTTCACCCGATTCTTTACTCTCTTCAGGAATAGCAGTATGACAGATTGCAAGCACGCGAAAGAATTTTTGTATGACATCTGCACCAGGTTCATTAATCCATTGCCCATTCATGATACGTTCATCTCTGAAGTTGAAACCTTTAATGGATTTTCCAGATTGCACATCATCATCATGGCCTAAAACATCTGATAATTTGTCGCCATCTTCAGATGACACACCCTTTTTTCTTGCCAGCGCCCTTTCCACTTCTGTCATACCACGGCCATAAGCAGTGCCTGCTATTGAACATTTAACGAACTCCATTGAATTACATGTCAGTGTACCTGTTTTGTCAGACAGTATAGTATCGACCTGACCAAGTTCTTCATTCAAATTTGAAGTGCGAGCATGTGCTGGCCTGTCAGTCTCTTCATAATACATATCCTGGTCTTGGTTAATAAAAATACTCTGTAAAACTTTGACAAGCTCAATGGATACATATAATGATATTGGAATCAGGTATCCATACAACATTAGTCCTGTCACAAAATGAAGAAACGCAGCAAGAAATGCTCTTTGTGGGTCGTAAAGAACAGTTGTATCATCTGGCCGCAGATACCACCTTGTATACTTTCCACTGCTAATGTCATTTTTCGTATCGATCCCAAAAAAGACAGATCCAATAAAAGATATCAAAACCAGAGCACTGAAGAGGATATAAACTATCTTATCCATTCTCCATTCAATCTTACTCCTCTTGGAAGGAGGATCGGTAGCATTCTGCATCACTTTTGTATCATGCCCAGTGAAGATAACCACACCATAGACATAGTCAGTGTTTTTAAGCTTGGAATCTCTCAAAAGAATCTGTTGTAGTGAAAGGGGAAACTGTTTGCCATTGTAGTATAGAGTTCCAACAAAGGAATAAAGATTATCATTTGGATCCTCACATTTGACCATTGCCTTAAATTGCTGCAAGGATTCTTCCTCGTGAAGATTGGATGTCTCCTCCAAGGAATGCTTCAGTTTTAAATTAGTCTCTCCATCAAGGTTCATCGTCTCAACATAACAAACACCATCTTCATAGCTTGATGACAAAAGCACCAAATCAGCAGGAAAAAACTCATCCTTGCAAACCTTTACAAGATCACCAACACGAAGGTTCTTCCATCTAGTCTCAGAGAAGGTACCATTTCTACCACACACTTTAACCTTCCGATTGTTGGCTTCTACGTCCTGAAACCAGAACGAAGTTCCACAACAACAAAATAAATTTGAAAGGCAGATAAACTGAAGGGAGAAGCAGGCTCGAAGGGCGAGCTAGACATGCAAGAAAAAAATACTTGCAAGAAAAAAATGACTATAAACCAAGTATTATTAAATTCACAAATAATAGAATGGAAGCTAAATATTAAAACCATCTCAATATGCTACAATAGCAAAAAGGACATACACTAACATGGATCACTTTAAAAAGTAGGAGCGTGGAAATACAATACTTGTGCAAGGAAGATGAAGTTATGCAAACCCAAGCTCTAAGAAGCTATACCCTATTGGTTAGAAAAGGTGAGCTTCCTTATCTTTCCTCAAATGATTGAAATGTAGAAAATAAATCTAAGCACCAACTGCACTCAGAACTACTCTAGAAGTGATACTGAGCTAAAGAAGTATTACAGTGAGTTTCAATCTAAGATAACACTGTAGTAAATTTTCCGATCAAGATAGAACCCACAAGGCTTCATATTATAGTGAGACACGGCGATTTTTCATTTAATTACAATTGCAGTTAGTTCGTTTTTTCTTATTGCCAATAGTGGAATGCTGATAACATCAATAAATGTGAGATGCTCAGGAGATTACATTTTATAGGTACAATTTTGGAATGCAATGAATATTTTAGTAATATAGTTCTTTCCACTTGTGTCAATTTCTTTCTGGTATTAGAGTAGGGTACTCTTTGAAATTAGGCTTGGTTCCACCAGTGTGAATGAATGGTAGAAATAATACAATAGATACAATCCTAAGCCCCCATTAATCATACAGCTAAAACATAAACCCCATTCAATTCATTACCTACAAGAAAGCGATTTAGGCTGCTAATCTGATTGCACCGAGAAACTTCTCAAACGCCATTCAATATTGTATGGAAAATTTGTGCACTAATATATTTGAAAGAGATTCAAACACAACAAAATCTATTTGAGTATTAAATATGTTTAAGAAATAAGGAGCAAATCAAAGTTAAGAAAAATTCAAATATTACCTGTTGTCTTCGCCTCCAATCCTCTACAGCTTCCTTGACCATGGTAGCTCCAATCACCACAATCAGAGGTCCAAGAACACTAAGTGCTGTATAAGGCGCCAAGGGACTAAAGGAAACACATGACACAACAAGAAAGTATATATTTGCA
Organism: Pelargonium nanum; assembly: GCA_036897485.1. Taxonomy (NCBI): domain Eukaryota; kingdom Viridiplantae; phylum Streptophyta; class Magnoliopsida; order Geraniales; family Geraniaceae; genus Pelargonium; species Pelargonium nanum. Next base: position 6,887 of record JAYMTF010001111.1, on the reverse strand, counting down.
ACCCGTCTGAACTGTTCAAACAAAGACTTGGGAATGAAAGTAGCCGCCGTGTACTTGGTAGTCGACACATAATTCCCCCTGTACCTCAGGTGAGCTGCCTCTGGGTTATCCGGATCATTACAATACACCACTCTAGAGTACCCTCTCTGCCCAATTTGGGCATGACCATCGTCAAACGAAGATCTAAAGCACGAAAACGAGTAAAGCTTAGAGAAGCGAATCCTCCTCCGCCTCTCCCCCGACATTTCTACCCTCCTCTCACAACAAAACCAATGTGAGATGAAATCAAACCACCCCTCAACCTAGCATTTCCAAACACACAGACACTCATACACCTACCTCCAACTACCACTCCAAACACACCAAATCATACAAAAAACCACTCTACAAAAAACAGATAACAATTATCAAAAAAGAAGCAATAAATTAAAGCTCTACTCCGATTCCATTACAGAAGAAACAAACAAAAACAAATGATTAAGCAAGAACATGAAATGTAGTGGTACAAAGAATCATATGAATCTCCGTCTCATTGATTTGTAATTTTCTAATGGAACCAAACTGGAAATTGTGAATACAATAGATTAAAAGTAGCTGAATTGCGCTGGCAGCAACAGCAGAGACAGTGGCACGAAACTTGAAACCCTAAAAAAAATGAGCATTCCTTACTTTGGTGTGAAGTTCAAGTAGCCGAGAATGAGATCTCTTCCGTGTCGTGAGCTTTTCTCTCTTCCCTTCTCTTCTCTTCTCGTACCACTAAAATACTCTTACTGCAAGTAATGTAAAGTCTTGCCTTGCCGCTTTCATAAGCCAGAAAATAAATTAAAATTAAAATTAAACATATATAAATAGACAGAGATGCGGAGCGGAGCAGAGGATTGCCGCCTCCGTACATGGGTGTGTATCGTGTTTCTCGTGGCGGCTCATACGAGGATACATGTAAATCAATCCAGCCGTACACGTGTAATATCTGGGTTGGACAATGGCGAGCTCCGAATAGGCAGAGTGTAGTGTATGAGATCTCTTGTTTTCCGACACTATTCAAATATTACAAATGTGGCAACTGTAATTACGAAATCGCCCAGAAGTTTCGTCTTTTGTGTTAACTTAGCAGCTAAACAATTCTATAAATAAAAATTGAGTAGATGAACAGGACTAGTTGGTTTTAAAAGTGCTGTTTTTATTTTTAACGTGTACATGTAATTATATAAGTGATTTATACCATTAAAATGTAATCATGATTTACATCTTACATGTTTAAATAAGTAATCTTGCTAAAGATTCATCAAAAAAAATTTTGTAAAAGAGATTGTATATAAATTCATTTAAGGAGGAAAATGAATGTAAGCCAAGTTATTTTTTGCTTAAAATAAGCCAAATCATGAGGTGGTGACACCTCATTAAACTTCACTCATACCCACCCAAGTGAATTGGTGGGAGCTAAGTGACCCGCCCGAATGACATTATCTCATTAATGGCTTAGTCTAAACCAAAACTTAATTGGCTTAGACTCTCCTTCCTCTTCATTTAAATATTTACTACTTCATTGTTTCGTAATTAAGTGCACTACTTTTTCTTATATTTTTATTATAGAATACGTGATTTTTTAAAATGTTATAATTATGTAGTGAGTTATCAATGTTATATTATTATTATTTAATTAGTTTTTGTTCACATGATATAGACCTAAACGTGCGATATTAGCTAATATTTTCTCATTTTTATCGAAATGATGACCAAAACCCTTATTTTAAAACTGATAAGTGCAAGTTTGAGCAATTACTAATCCATTTAATTTTTAATAATTTATTGTGTTAAACTAAAATATATAACATGTATAACAATAAGTACTATCAATATATGTGCGGCGGTAATATATTAGCAAAACTTTGTAGCCTATCAATCTATCATATTATTAAATATTATCATCATATAATTGAACTTCAACTCTACTTAGCAAATGTTGTTCATAGCTCAACAACAATCTACCAATATAGTGAACTTGAGTCTTCTAACAGATTTTCTTTCTTTTCAATTAACAACTATAATCAGAATAATATTATTGATAATTCAAATAATAATGTTAATAGTGCCAAATTTAGACTCTTGAAAGTGAGTGTGAGGTTCAAAATTAAAAACATGGAATGACATAGCTGTAGTAGAATTGGGCGTAGCGTATTTAATGAATATTATAGGAAAATAAAAAATGAAATAAAAAAAAGTGCGGCTTTGTACAAATTAAATTTATTTATTTTGTCTTGTCTCAAGTTTAAATATAGGATTACGAGTATAGGTTGTAACGCATGGGGCTGAGTTGACCGCTAACAGTAAGAGTGGAGAACATGTCGTTTTTGTGGTAGACAGTAAGACGCCGATGGTGGGACCCACCCATTTGGAATAATACTATTTTCCATACATTAAATAAACGCCACGTTCACATGATTGTGAGGGCTGTTGGCCCCACAAATACAATGCAGAGAGAAGAAAAGCAACAAAAGGACATGCCCATGTGGGCCCTTCCTTGTGCAAGTGGTGGTTGGGGAATTGTATGTGTCCCATTATTAGCAATTGCATGTGGAGTTGTGGATTGGACTCACCCCTTTTTGCTTACTACTTATTTACTTGGGTTTTGTTAATATTTATTGTAACATAGTTGGCTTCTATTGTCATGATTCAGATAGTTTACCAATACCAAACTAGAGGTGGCAAAAGGTCAGGATCGGGTTCAAGTCGGGTAGGGTTGGGTTCGGATTGATGAACCTTAACTCTAGTTCGACCCTATAAAATTTTAGACTCAGTCGAATTTTAAGCATAAAGCACATTACTTTCTTATTTTTAGGTATATCTGAACCCGTCAAAAAACGGGTTGTAATTTAAGTACTCAACAGGTCGTATCCGTTTTCCCAACTCTAAATTCAAAGCTAGCGGCCAAGAGTATAAAAGTGTTAACTTTTGGTTTAACATGACATACTACATATAACATTTAATATAATGTAGTGTGATTATGGTTTCTTTTATATAAAGAATATTGATCGATATAAATTTGTCTTGTTAGTGGATACTTTGTGATGTCAATGATAAAAAAGTAACATATAGACGTTGTGAAGATAACAAAGGTACGTAATTGTGATTAAAATCTTTGGGTTTAGCTTCACACTTGAACTCTTAATTTGTGACTTCACGCACCCAGGGCATGATCCCTAAATTTTACCTTGAGCTAAAAAATTAATTATTCATTGAGTTCTTTTCTTTTATAATAAAAATTACTCACAAAGTTGATGAGATTCATACTGAATAAAATAAAGTTGAGGGTGACGTGACATTACGATTAGTTAACGACGATTTCATGTGAATCATAATAATGTCACGATAATGTGACATTGACTACAAGGTGACAAGACATTATTTGTTTGCCAGTAAAATTAAAGCTAAACTTATTACAGGTTTCTACTACCAAAATGAAAGTGTGAGACATTGTTTGTTAGCAAAAAAATAAGCACAACCCCTAAGTATAAAGTATTGAAATGTCACTCTAAATTTTTGAAATTCTTTTATAAATGAGGGTGACTATACTAGTATTATTAAACAAAACGTAGTTAGCTAGGTGAGTACACCTACTTAGCTTTTTGGTATGACATGTGAACATGCAAATCATGTTACTAATCTTGTTTAGTGGTTGGGCAGCAAGGTTTAATAACTCATTAGAACACTCTAATCAAATCAATAATGAATAGGAAAAGAAAGAAGAAAAAAAGGTGATTGGTAATGTCTGGTAAGTCCACATGTTGGTGGCCAAAACGATTAATATGTAAGTGACGCTTGTCACTATATATTGTTGAGAATGTCACTTTCGGATATAAGCAATGAGTATAGTATGAGCATGTTCACCTCAGTAGATACCTTGGCCATTATTAATTTATTATCCTATTCCTTGACAATTGAATTGACATGGTTTTATAGTTTGTTCCATACTTTTTATCATTCACTTCAATTGTGTCCCATTTAGCAAAACTAGCACATGCATGTATGGTTCACACATTTTGGTGCATTACTTTTTCACCTACCCATTTGACTCCATTACTTATGCTTTATTTCCCAATAAATGAGTGCTCATTTTTGTTTATTAATTAGCTATACTTGGATTATTAACTATATTTATAATATATAAAATTAGTTAAAACTTGCTAACGTTTTACTATAAGAGCATCTGAGAAGGTAAGTTTAGCATTTTTTTGTTATGAAGCTATTGGTGTATTCTAACGCGTTTGAAGTCAATGAAACCATGAAGACTGAGGAAGATGATAAAATTAGTGTCTTTCGATTTGATTGTAGGTGATGTTTTTAAATTTCTAGTATAGATTTTTAATTTGTAAGCAGGTAGGTCTATAAATCAAGTAACAAATATTTTTGGTAGAAATTAAGTCACGTTTTGTGTTAGACTTATAGGAGTGAGTAGACTTATAGGCACATGACGGCATTACATATTTGTTATATTTAAATTGTAATTAATAATATAAGTTGCATTGAATAAAAAAAAGAGCACACGAGAGATGTAGGGTAAACATTTAACTATATTTAAATTCAATTAACAATAAAAGTGAGCATGAGTAATTTGGCTAAAGGTGATATGAAATAGAGTTAAAATAAAGAATAATGGATACTGAAAATTGGCTTACTTTATGTCAAACAAATAACAGCATATTACCTCATTTAAATTCAAATCATTTGAATGAGCTATAAAAATTTAATGGTGATTTAGCACCTATAATTATATTTATGTATTTTAAAATAAGTGTTTTGGAGTTTTGACATAATCTTTCAATCAAACAAAAAGTTGAGACTGCAAAATCTAACGATATGGTACACATATTTTGTAAAGGAACAACCGAACAAGTGCTATATAAAGTAAAGTTATATTTATCGTATTATATTCTTCAGCTAATCCACATTTGATATTAGGATAACAACTGACTACACGTGAAAAATCAATACTCATTTTATCCCGCAATGATGATTTTTTATCTATGAATTTTGTTTCGAAATAAATGTATTTTCTTCTCCAAGTTTAGCTACAAGTAAATTGTCAACGGTATTTACAATACAAGTTAGCAATTGATTATGAGGTCAGAAACTACCATGCTAAACTAGTATAGTTGGGTAATCAGTAAATGTTATAAAAATATATACATATACATGTATATATAAATAAAGTGAACACTGGTTTTAAGATGTAGACAATATTATTATTAAAATAATAATTAGGACAAACTATCCAATTAATGTTCAAGTAAATGTTCTTGCATAGTAATTTATAATTGAAATATATATTTGGTGGGGGAAATCAGAAATGAAAAGTGAAATAATTGAAAGTTGTTGTAGGATGAGAGTCATGAAATAAGATTATTAAAGGTATTGAGTTGATACATAGACTAATTTGGAAGTTGTTGTGACAAATAGTGAGTAGTGTGTCAACCTCTTCCAAATCATCTCAATTAATGGACCATGCGTCACTTGATGGATCACCAAAACACAACTAATTATTCGGATTTTCCAACATAGATCGAAACCATAATCGGAACAATTATTATTCACTCTCCACACACAACTTGTTGTTGTGTGTTATGGCACCGCTACCCTTCGAGTAAATATATATTTGTCATCTGACACAATATAATCCAACACGTTTGGTACGACACAATTTAACACATTTGACTGTTATTAGAATTTGTTTCCACAATTATACATTTAAATAGATATGTCGGGCGTGTTGGACGTGCCACAACACGACTAATTAACCGTGTATGCGTGTTCTAGAAATTGAACACAGACACGACACGATTATAAAATGTGAGAGCTCTAGCACGAAAACGTTGTGTTGGGTTAGGACGTCAATTACTATTTATTGTTTAAGTTCAAGTCAGGCTTGGACTCAAGCTAAAGCAAGAAATTTGGCCCATATCGAACAGGTTGAAGAATGTATATGGGCTAGTCTACTAATACTGCAGTTGGCCCAATTTCCTTAGATTTGGCCCATCTGGAAAGTTTTTGACTCTACAGTAAAACCAAATCTAATTTAGACTCAATGAAATTAGAATTAACTCATCTTCTGAATGTCCAATCTCTTTCTATTTTGTCTCTAAAGATATAAATTGAATTTTTGCTAGGATTATGTTGCCAAATTTTGCTATGAAAGTCCGCAGCAAATGTCTTGCAAATAGGAAACTTCGTAGCAAAAATTTACTGAATTGTCATTCTTCTACTGACCTAAATTCGTAGCAAATTTGTTACAAACATGTTTTTTGCTATTAAGTTTTCCGTAGTAGCTAAGCAATTATCGTGTAATGTAAATAAGTGCAGCATGTTATGATTGGTCTGGTATAAACTAAGCTAAAAAATGTTAAATGTCTTAACCTTTGTACAATTTTTTGTTGTTGTACAAAATGACATGACATGTATATTTCATAGTCTTGTAGTTTAAAGTTAAGTTTCAACAATTAACAATCTGACATATAGTATCACTACTCTTACATGAATTTCTAACCTAAAAAATTCTATCTATAAGACATATTATACACATTGTATATTGTAATTCGACACAATTATTAATAAAATAACTAATGTATCTTATCTCATTTTTACATATATGAAAATGTATATAGTCAAATTCGGCGGATTTGTTATTAGCAGGTTAAATTAATGTAATAGAAAATGAATAAAAATATATTTTTTTTACCGAGAGCTCTCAACTTTCATTACTGAATAAAATTAGTGATTATATGATAAAAAAGGAAACACAATATTCGAATACTTAATCAAACTAACAACCCAAGGAAAGCTAACCAAAACATGTAAACATAATCTAAATAAAACATGGACATATCCATGAC
>JAYMTF010001110.1:0-26272 GCA_036897485.1 Pelargonium nanum | reverse complement strand
CAAAGCTATATGATAGCACCCCATTTTTCCGATTCGGCAGTTCGATCTATGATTTCTCATATGTTTAGACTAAAAACTCCTTATTACATGAGGTGAGAATGTCATGGATAATTACCCTTGTGCCCTTACAATTGCAACTTCAAATCACATTAACTTTCAACCACTTATATTACACATCTTACCAATTGATTACATAGAAAAAGGTTGACCCAATTTAGTTTTTGAGTCGAACCTAACTTTATAGATATGTTTTTCACAGTCGGATTGACCCATAAAACGTATAAGTTGATTCAAGATGCGAAAATGTGATTTAACCCTATTTTTTCACAGTAGAACTCGTTTGTGCAATGACACTAGGTGCATATTTGGTAACTATACTTGAAACATGAAGGGGGGTTTCATGTCGGCATCTTGGGAATGAGGTAAGATGGATGATGTTCGATCAATTGGTGTATACGAGCTTCTTTCAGCACCAAATTCGTTAAAAAAAAAAGGGGATTGGAGCCTCCCGTGAATAATTTGTAAGGCGATTTCTACAGAAGATCGGACCATTAATTCTGTCTTAGTTTTTACCTTATTTTAGTCTCCATAAGTATTACAAGTAGATACACCAAACAACTCCTTATTTTGTAAAACCACAGTAGGAAGTTGTGTTTGGGCCCTTTGGGGGCTAAAATGAAATTGTAGAGTCCAAAAATAAAGGCTTTGCCATCACAAAACAGCTAATAATACAAAATGTATTTTAAAAAATAAATTTAATAATTATAAAGAAGTGTTGAATGGAATATAATATAATATAATAAAATAAAATAAAATAAAATCAAAATATTTTTGCTGGGTACAGCCTGACCCCATCTCACTCCCAATCTCAAATCAAATTTGTTAAACAAATAATTGTGTCCTCTCTCTCTCTCATTTCAACTAGTTGCTTCTAGAGTTAGGTTTAAATCCATTAAATTTTAATAAAAATATACAATACCTTGAGAGATAAAATTATTTAAAACAAGAAAGTTTAGGAGAAAATATCTCAAATAGAACAAATAAGACAACGACAATACTTTTTTATTTCATAAGAAGATAAAGAAAAAGATGTATAAAATTAAGAATTTGAGTAGTAACTACTAACTAGTAACTTAATTAATTTTCCTAAAGATAAGATTGGTATATATAAATCACATTTTGAAATTAATAAAATAAATTGATATGATTTGGGTTTTCAAAAAATGATTGAAAAGAAGATAGAGCTATAGAATTTTAAGTTGAAATTAATTTAATTTTAATTAGAGATATAATTGAACGATTTGCTTTGATCAAAATCAAATAACAAAAAATAACGTACATTCATTTTTTTTCTTTCCAGAGTTTTGGAAGAAACAAGCATGTATGCATAATTTATTACCTCCTTCGGATTATGCAAAAATCAATTACACTATTGTTGTGCGTTACAAGTGAAAACTCTAACCCTTGAAGTATTGAAGTGCATTACGAGTTCCTTAAAGTATGGTTGTTTCTTACAAATGAAAACTCGAGTCTGTTAAAGCAATGTTGTGCGTTACAAGTGAAAACTCGGTTTTGTTGCGCATTACATGTGAAAATTCAAGTACCTTAAAATACTGTCATGCTTTACAAATGAGGACCCATAACTAAACCATATAGAAATCTCAAATTTGGAATTATGTTGGATAGCATTTGAAATACAATTTTTGTTGGAGAATGAGAACAATGATAGTAATGAAAATGAAATTAGACCTTTCAAATCACAAGAATAGCTTTGGAATGAGACCCTCATTTCAAACAAACGCTAGCTTATTTCACAAACTCAATTTCAACTCAAACCCATTATTGAATTGTGTCCATACAAATTGGGTATAATTATGAAGAGAGTCTAGGAGGGTGTAGTAGACAAGCAAAAAACAATACGAAACGGGAAGTGTAGTCGAGACTTGAGTGAAGTCGAAAAGTATTTCACATAAGCGTAACATATTCATATGCCTACAATATTCACATAAGTAGCGATAACAAAGATGTAAAACGAGACTACAAGCTCGAAGCAGCTCTTACATCAATCTAGTTTCCATTTGTGCACTCTCAAAAGCATAAGCCTGAAATAAAAACTAAAAGCAGATGCATTTCAGCTATATCGGTTTCAGCACAGGACACCATAAGCTTATCAGCCTCCCGGGATGAGATGATCCATATCCCACTTCTTGAAGCATTGCGCTTTCCCTGAAAATCCCATGCCAAACAAAATGAGGAGTTGATCCACTAATAGATTGTAAATTATAGCATCTAGCATCGTAATTGTAACCAACGACAACATCTAAACAAAGCCGGACTATAATGGACACACAAAAAAGGCATATCCACCACAAAAAATGCTGAATAAAGCGCAAATCACATGCCCTACAATGTCGGCAATATCATGTGAGAGCATCCCATGTATTGTGGGTATTGTTCCCACACATCAAGTGCAACTTCTCGCTAACACAATAGAGGATAAAGTTAAAGCAAGTATAGGTTTATTCAATCTTAATTCAAAACACCAAGTCTACAATTGCTACCAAGTTAACATTTAACATAATCATTTTCAAATTTCTTTCTAAATCATACAAAACGAGTTTAAACTTTCAATAGTATAGAAACACCAAAGTCGCAACAAGCACAAATCCACAACACAAAATCTAGAAACTTCAAAGTAAAAAATCTACAATTGCTACCAAATCAACATCTAGCATATTAGTTTTTCAACATCCAAGTGCCATAAGTTGGGGGTTTTCAATCATATCGAAGCAACAAAGATGCAACAAACACAAATGCACAACACAATTTACAATTGCAACCAAATTAGAACCAAAAGTGATCAAATTTAGATACCAACATATAGTTATAAGCTAAAGGAGATAACTTTCAATCCAATTGAGTTCCGAATCAAGCAACAAAACCGAAAATTTACCTCAACTTCCACCACCAATATCATCAGAACGAGTTCATCTCCAAACAATAGGTCCGTCTCTTCACCAACATCTTCGCGGCAGTCCCATAGGGCTCCTCGAACGCCGTCGAAACCCACGACCCATCGGAAACCTCCTCCTTGGCTGCTGATTGCTCGCTGGGCCGAATAGCAACCAGTGTAGCTCCTTTCAACACAACCCCATCGGGCAATTCCAAATGAGGCGCGTACCAGAGCCTCATATTGAGGGCCGGCACGAGCGTCCTCTTGGAAGCCGAAGAAGCCGAGAGTGGCTTCACTCTCAGCTCCTCCAGCTGATCTCTGTTCATGCACAACACTCCCTGACCGTCCGAATCGGTCAGGACCAAGCTGTCAAGCGTCTTGTGCTCTGCAATTATCGGCTGCAGCAAGTAATGCCTCGCTGACGCAGCGATCAACGAGCTGATTGTCCACACCACCCGCAATTTCAAGCCTCCGTTCGTGTAGAACGACTCCGGGATGCTTCCATTGTCGTCTCCGGCGCCATTTCCAGTGCACAAAACATCATTTCCATTGTCCAAACCATGGGAATTCTCGGCCGGGCCGGGGTAGATCACCGAGGAGGCTCCGAGAATCACGCAATTGTCGAGGGTCGACCCGAAATCAGCTCTCCACTTCAACAAAACGCCGTCGTCGATCCCCAATTCGCCGCTGGGAAGCTCGATCCGGAGGAACCGAATCTCGTTGAAATTCTTGAGAACCTGAGTCGGCGAGTGGTGGGTGACGCCGCCCTGCTCGATCTCGCCGCCGTCGTCCTCGCTCCCGACCGACAACGACGAGCTCGAACCCGAACCCGAACCTGACCGCTTCGGACCCAGAAACTGCCCGAGAGCCTGAAGGGGCTTCACAATGCCACCGAAGACGAGACGGAACAGATTCGAGAAGGGTCCGCGGGACTTGTCCGGGGAGGCGCCGGCCGACGAGTCGTCGTCGGAGATGACGCAATCGACCCGAACGACGACGTTTTCGACCTGGGGGACCAGCGAGTGGAAGCGGCGTGAAACGACGCCGCAGCGGCCGAGAGCCTTGACGTCGCCGATCTTGTTGAAGACCAGAAGCAGAAGCGAGTCCGGAATCCGATCGAAATGGTCGATTCCGACGAAGTCCTGAGGATCTGGGTAGATTCTGGAGGTCAGATCTGGGCGCAGAGAAGACATTGCAGACACCAAAACAATCAAAATCGGCGAGATCGGAGATGTGGGTTTTGATTCCCGGAGCAGAAGAGGACAGAAACTAGGTTTTGAGCAGATCTATGGAGGCGAAGAGCATGATTTTGGTGGATTTTTGTTCAGAAAAAAGAGGAACCCAGAATCGAAAATTGAAATTGGAGTCTGGGTGAGGAAGGGAAGAGAAGCAGAGAGAATATGGCAATGGTGGGAGGGATGAGGAGGAGAAAGATCCACGCTTTTGTCTCTACAGAATAGCGATAATATATGTGAGAGAGAACACAGAAGAAAAAGAGGAGAAGATAAATGGTGTGTATGTGAGTGTGGGTTATTTTATTTTTATTTTTATATTTATTTTTATTCAATTCCATTATATTTATTTTTATTATTTTCATGTAATTATAATTGTCAAGTGACATTATCTTTTTATTTCTTTTTATATTTGATTTTGCTAACAAATAATAGGGGGTGGTACTTGTGGACTTGTGAGTTGTGAGTAGTGCAACCCCAATAAGGGGAAAATCATTTCTATTTCTTTATTGTAAGCTACAAGAGTTTGATACTTTGTTCCTATAACCAAATTATTTTTTCTTTATATTAGCACGTATTTATATTGACTTGCTTTCTGTAAACAAAAATCGTAGTGTTGACCTATTGTTTTGATTTGAGTGGTTAATAGAGAAACGAATCACTAGACCTGATATAAGAGATGATGCACTTTATGCCTTATATTGTAGTTGTTTATGAAGAGAGGTAAAATGTGCACGGTCAAAACAAAAAGTACAATAGAAGTCAATTGCAATAGATCAAATCTCACATTTTAAAATATTTTTAAGAATTTTTTTGTCATTTTATTGTGAATTTTTAAATATTTTATTCTAGATAAAATTTTGAGTAAGAGTTATGTAAAGTTGTTCCACAACTTCTTTACTCTATAAACATGTATTAGATTTTATTATTTTATAATAAAAAAATAAATACTAGAGTTGGATAACCCTTTTCCCTTTGAATTTATAATGAAAATTAATAGTACAAATGACATATTCTAATTGTATTAATTTGTGCATATAGGAAATGTTGCTCAAAGTGTTTCTATATTTTAGTATTTGGCAATAAGTAAAATAGTGTAAATAAAAACTCAACTTACAAAAATTTGCTTTAAGTATAATTTTAGAGCTTCCTTTGATGACAATTTATGAAAAGATGTAGCACTAAAATTAGATAGCAAAGATTCGATAATGATAAAATCATTTTAGAATATTATATATACATACGAACAAAATAGGTAATTACCAACACCAACTATTATAAATTAGAATCATACCCACACAATTAAGGCTAAACATGAACCTAACCATTATTGTGGTCTATAAGGTCCAACTCTATAAAAAGGTCATTATCAAATACGAGTCGGATGAACTTTTGGGACAGTTCGTTTAGTTGTTTTCAATTTTCTACCATGACTTGATGAATATTTTTTAATTTTTAATTCTTGTTTTTCTTACTATTGTTGATTTCTCAGATTAGTTTTCAATTTGTGTAATTTTTTTAATGTTGAAATACTAAAAAAAATCATATCAATACTCATAATGTTTTCAAACATTTAAATTCTTGACAATTGAATTGATAATATTTAAATTACTTTTTGTAAAAACTAAAGTAACCTTGTATAATTGTATACAAAATATCTTAGTTACCAAAAACCCTAATGAAGAAAAAAATAATAGAAAATTAAAGTAACTATGAGAATATTAGTCAAATAGGAAAGAGTATAGTTTAAGGTAACCAATTTGGACTTATTTTGCTTTAACATTTAAAAAGAGAAAAAGTATAATTGGAAGTAATCTATATAAAAAAAAAATCTCCCCCTCTCTCAATTTCTAAGACTTTTCATCATCCTTTTATTTTTATTTTTTGATAAGCAACGGGACAATCAGGCATATACGGCCTGTGTTTCTCACCCACTAGTGGGGGCGTCACCCTGTTAGTTGTTAGTTTTCCCTTTAAACCCATAAATCCCACCTCATACCGTCGGCAAGGAGGCTCGAACCTGAGACCTCAAAGAAAATCCAAATCGCATCAACCGTTTGGCCCAACATGTCTTGGTCATCATCCTTTTATTATCATGCAATGAAGCTAAAATTATTGTTTTTTTGTTGTAAACCATCGGTTTAATCCGGTTCGGGGCTTAGTCACAGTTAAAGCTCCTCACCCCACCCCATAGATGTGTTTAGTGGGATCGAACCCAAGAGTTCTTCCAACAATCTCAGCCTGCGTTGCCAACTGAGCCACAACCTATTGGTTAAAATTATTGTTTTTTTGTTCTCTAAGTCTAATATTAAAAAAATAAAATGAAAATGATGGTGGTAGAGAATATTAATTGTTGAAGATAAAGTTAGTTTGGGTTGGTTGTCAAAACTCTAAGCCCATTCTCACTTCCAAACCCAATCAAAATCAATAGCCCAATGCACACTCTACATATACAATCTTTTTATAATCTCAATTTGGATCATCTTATCTTTAATTTACATATACCATAAATATATGTGAAATGATTGGTTCATCTTATTATTTTAAGTATAATTTAAAAGAAAAATGTTTTATTTTAGTCGTTGAGTTATTTATTTTGATTTAAATTGATATTTAATATTCGATTTTGTTTTTTTTTTCTAATTTAGTTTGTAAACTAATTAATTACACAAAGAATAATTTGTGTGATAAATGCCCACAAACAATAGATGATTTAGAAAAATAGAGGCAAGAACAAGAATAAGATCAAAATATTTATATAAATTATGATGCACTAAATGTATAATTAAATATTCACATACATTATCACCCAAAAAAATTTGACATACATTTATTGATTTTGTCCCACAAACCATATAAAAAACAATATAAATCATGTGCATGGGATTGGATCTCAAAAATAAAATAATTAGAGTTAATTAAATACACGTGGCAGCATGTGATCATCTTATTATCTTCGAACTTCCTGGAGGTTTCGCGAATTTTATGATGTCCGTACTTAACATGCAAGTACGTAAAAACCATCAAAACCATACAATTAATTAAGCTTTAAATATTTAATTTAGTTGTTTAATTATCTCTATTAAGATCAGATGGTTACACGTTATTTTTATTTGCATCATAATGAGATTTAATTCAGATTAAATAAGAGCTATATATATGTGTGTGTATTGTGTACTTATTACATTATGTATAACAATTCAACATATTATGTGGTATAATTTTGTCTTGAATTTGTGCGATGCATGTTTAACGCATTGTGATTTACTAAAACCATTGATAAAATAGTTGGTGGTCGCGTCGCATTAATTTCAGTCATATTCACATATGAAATCATACAAAACAAAAAAAATGTGTGTCTTGATAATTGAATCGTCTTTTAAGTTATGAAACGGAACTTAAAAACTAAGCATGTAAAATATAATCAATTCTTTTTTATTATTATTATTATAATAAAGATATTATCAATTATTGTTAAAAAGTTGGACACTTCCATATGTTTTTGCTATCCAACAATGGAAACAAGACAATTAACATTAGAAACAACTCTACATTTTCCTGAAAACACAATTGTTTTTGGCCTATATATACATTATTACACCAACATACTCCAAATATATGGGGCTTTCCCATATATAAGTCCGTCTCTTGGACAACGTAGTAAGACAAAAACAAAACAAAAAAAAAACCTTGGTCTTATCTATATAGTAATAGGCAGCTTCGTATACGTTGTTCCGAGTTATTTTGTACTGTCTAGAGAATGTTACGGTGATTGTGACAATTCAAATTTTGCATCAAGTTTGAATTAATTTTTTTGTAGGATCAGATCGATAAAAACCCATTTGAATCTGATTGAAGAGGGGTTTAGGTTCATTCAAATTTTGGATTTTGGGTGCGGAAATTGAATTTTGAATTTTAGGATAAAATATGTAAATTTATCTAACCTGATTGATTTAAACTTTGTTGAGTTCTAATCCATATTCTCTAACTCTTTGTTTTCAAACATAACTAGAATAATTTCACTTGTATTAGGTTTCAAAACTTTTATTATTAAAATAAAAAATTTGGATCATTATTGGATGGATTGCATAGTTTTGCATCAGCTTGACCTCTCATTTTCATGGATAAATTTGGGGTTAGGTGGAGCAAAATTTTATGGATGTATGGTCCAAACTTCAAAATGAACAATCAAAAGTGAAAAGATTGAAAGATACCATTGAGGTTTATGATTGCAGATATTGAGAAATAAATACCACAACCACCCCAAATAGATCCCATAAAGATCAATGGAATTAGAGACAAAATTGTCCTTTCAAGTGCCAACCAAGTTGACACCTCCATCTCCATGTCAATGTCCATGTCTATGGTCAAGCTAATTTCAAATAATTCTTATGTCGATACATCGATCTCTACTTATTAGATTTCGGGTTAGAAACTTGTTTTTACAAAAATGACTGATGAAAAAGTTTTGTATTCTAAGCAATTTTTTTACTCGACTCAAACTGAACATAATTGATATAATTATACCGATGAATCTTTAGAACATATCGAAGGTAAAATGCATGATCTTGATATTTATTTTCTTCATGGTAAATCTATAGCTTACAAGATTAACGAAAGAATGAAATTACCTTGTAAAAATTACTCAAATTCATTACTAAGTGCATGAGTCAACTAACGTAAAATCAATCTAACTTAAAATGATGCGAGTTCGAGATCCAAAAGAACCATATGTATTATAACTTGATAAAAAAAAGCGTTATCACTACTATTCAAACAATGTTCATAATAAAGCCTCGAGATCGAGTATTTTTTCTTCTAAAAGGAGAGGATAGTGCGGAAACTAAAACAACCGTAGATCAAGATATTGCTAATACTATAATGGGTTGGCGTCGTCCTAAAGTAGTTTAATAGATGTTTTGGTAATTTTTTTTGCTTTTTACTGTCCCTATTTTTCTATATATATTTGTTACACGATTTTTTTGTAGCTTAGTTTTAAATTTTAGACATTTGATTGTAATTCGAAGAATTAAAATTTTTTCAAAGATAGCATTATTTGGCTATCATTTCTAGTAGATGTTGTATCAATCATCATTATGTTGCTACTTGAGTTCAATTCAAATTAATTAACACCCAATATTGTGAATGGAAACAAAATAGTTTTCAACCATATTCATTGCCCACCCTACCCAACCCAAAAGTTTCTCTATTTTCCCCTTAATATTTGCTTAAATAGGCTTGTGACTTAAAAACAAGAAGAGTGATTTGAACTCATCAACCCCCATAAATGGTGTATTATTCCATCACCATGTGAAGAATTTGGTTGGAATGTGGCAAAATGGCAAAATAGGATCCACTTGGGTCATATGGTTGTTGCATATTATTAGGAGTGAACAAAAATGATCAATAATCCCCAATATACACACACAAACATATAAATCCATCATCGTACTATCAATATAGTTCTATTTAGTCTCTCAACTATACAAACATCGATGTTTAACGAGCTGCAAATCGCACAAAATGGACCAATTTTAAGCAAATTTGAATAATTGTTGGACCAAATTGAAACGATATGGATAGAATGAGAACTAAATTGGAACATAAACAAAATCTAATATTACAAATTTGAAACAAAATGGGTAGTTTGAAGAGAAAAAGAAACATTAGTCATGAAAACAATAGTAATGAGAGCTGACAAATTAGTGGCCCGCTGACTATAACTGATATGACCCGATAATATTGAGTTTAAACTGTGAAAAAATGGTTTGATAAACATGCAAATATTTTTAGAATGGGCTTGATCCGATTTGGCCCGTGTCCTATTTTGTTTGCAAAATATGCTGCAACACACGTACTGTTATAACTTAGTCTGATAATATCAACTTAACTAGTTCAACAAAAAATAAACCAACAAACGTACATACATTTCTAGACGGCCTATTTGAGTTCAAATCCGAATTTGATCTATTGACTTATTTGCCAACTCTATCATAAGCCCTTTGAAGTTGTTAAGCATTTAAAGTTGGAAACAAACACAAGCAAAGCAAGAAGAAAGCTATATACCTTAAAAGCCAATCTCATTGGTTCACATTTCAGTTGAGCTGCCTAACATTTGTCCAATTTTTGACCATTTTTTATGACAACCACCCAAATATTAGGACAATGTTTGAAGTTGTAAATTGTAATTTCACATTTTTTTATTAGAGCAAGTGTTGACAAAATAATAAAATTACCATCTTATAATTTAGATGTTATAAGATCTAGAAAACAAAAAAATATTATTTTTCTTTGTAAAACAAAAGATAAATTTCGTATACATATGATTTTTTCCTTCAAATTTTGTAATAATTATTGTGGTCCTTTGCATTTCGACTTTAATTAAATCCAAATAATTTACAACTAAAAATGGTATTCTTAATGAATAAGTAATTTAAAGTCTGCTTAATAAATTATGCCAATAAATGTCGGCATTCAAAGCCACATTTATGAACAAGTAATTTAAAATATATCTTATAAGATTTTTTTTCAGCTTGAAATAAATCAATTAATTATAATGTCACTTGATTATAAAAAAATTCAAACCCACACAAATTAGAATTTTTTTTTACCAACACAAATTTAGAATTCTATTAGCAATACACCTAAAATTCGAGTTGAGGGCTTAAAACAAGCGGGGTAAAAAAATTCACATTTCTTATTTTGCAAAATTTTATCGAACCTATTTCATTTTACTTAATGTCGAGGAACATTGGCATTGACACTAAATTATTTGATAAAAAACATGTACAATTTCTATCCCGACACATTTAGACTTGCGGTCCGTATTATCAAATATAGACACGGTCGTGGAGACGCTTTAAGCCACCTACGGCCATGCATCCTCGGCCACGGCCGTACGCCAATCTTGGAGTAACACCACATTATGTTTCCGTTCTTTTTGTGTAGGTTCCACTTCAAGTGCTGACGTGTTAATTTTCCATTTGTCCAATTTATTATGTATCATCACCTACAATAAATTTGTAATTGAAATCATGATTTATTATTCATTTCCCATCATGAAAACACCTTTTACCTTTCTATTTTTTGTTGCTCAAACTAGAAATTAAAAGCTCTACAATTCATCTCTCTATCAAACAAAATTGGCCAACAAATCAAAAGCTTTCCATGTTTACACCAAATTTAAACACTGTAAAATTGGCACATTTCCATGAACTTAAACTCTATGCATCAAGAAGATGACCCAAGAAACAAACAAATTGCTAAAACAGCTGAAACTTGAACAAGAAATTGACCAATTCTTGAGCTTGGACTTGCATTTCCTTGTCCCCAAGATGGCTTGGCTCTCTTGGAATCATCATCATCACCTGGGTGCTGTTGCTGCTGATCTTGAGGCCAAGCTTTTGTGTCATTAGCTTCTTGATCTTGTTTACAAGAATGTGTCTCAAGAAGCATAGTCACATTCTTGCTGTAGAGGCTGTTGCTGGTGCACAACCCATTGTTCCCTCTCACATCCAATCTCTTCCCAAGCCTTTGAACAAACTCTTCTGGTAGCATCACCTCACCTTCAAGCCTGTTGTGGCTCAGATTCAGCTGACCAAGATTTTGAAGCCACCCTAGGCTTGGAGGGATGGTCCCAATGAGGCTGTTGTTGTCAAGAGACAGAGCTGTGAGGTTGTTCAAGAGGGACAGAGAATTGGGTATTGGACCAACCAGCCCACAGCTTGAGAAGCTCAGTGTTGTGAGCTTGTGGAGTGTCCCAAAAAACAAAGGCAGGTTGGTGTTTATAGGGTTGTGGTCAGCAAGAAAGTACTGTATTTGGGCTAATCCTGAGAGGGTCTCTGGGATTGGACCTTGCAAGAGGTTGTTGGAGAGGTCAAGCAAGAGCAAGCTCTTTAGCTGCCCCAAACTTGGAGGCAGCTTTTGAGCAAACCTGTTGTGGCTCAAATCAACCTTTTGGAGGAGCTCAAGGTGACCCAAATTGGAGGGCACTTGGCCTTCAAGATTGTTGCTGCTGAGGTCCAAAATGGTGAGCTTTTTGAGCCCTCCAATCTGAGTTGGGACTGAGCCAGTGAAGTTGTTGTAGCTGAGGTCAAGCTGCTCCAAGTTCACCAACCCACCAAGCTCACTAGGGATTGGTCCTTGGAGGCTGTTTTGGGACAAGCTCAGGACCCTCAAGGCACCAATTTGAGCCAAACTTGGAGGGATGGTTCCAAATAGGCCTGGATTGGAACTCAGGGTCAGGTGCTCCAAGGAAGAGAGAGAAGCAAAAAGAGATGGAGAGAGAGTGATTGGTGAGGCAAAACAGGCAAAAACTGAGAGGGTTTTGAGGAAAGGAAGCTTGGAGAGAGAGGCTGAGAGGTTGGCTGAGGGTTTGCAAGGTGGAGAGACCACATCAGGACCAACATGAATCTTGGTGACATGAAAGATTGGAGGGTCTTGTTGCTGATCAACCTCACATTCAAGACCAGGCCATGGAGTGTCAGTACATGGCTGGGGGTGATCTTGGGCCCAACTCTGGTCCTCCAAGAAACAACTCATTACCTCAAAAAGCCCCAATAGCTCCTCCACTTCCATCTCATCCCCACCAACTTCAGCTACCAAAACAAGAAACCCAACAAGCAAAAAAGACACACAAGAAGCCATGATTGAGCAGCAACAAACTGAGGGAAGTGAATTTGTGGAAAATGTGAAATGTGGGTTTGGTTCTAACTGCTCAAAAACAACAAAGGTGTGTGCTTTCTCTGAATTTGTGAAAATGTGAGAGATGTGGGTTTGGCTCAAAAATGCCCAAAAGGCAAAAACAACAAAGATTGGTGCTTTCTCTTTGCTCAAGAAAAACCCACCCTCAAAGACAAAACTTGGAAGTGAAATTGTGAAAATGGGAGATGTGGGTTTGGTTCAAAACTGCCCAAAAACAACAAAAAATTGTGCTTTCTTTGAATTTGTGAAAATGTGAAATGTGGGTCTGGTTCAGAATTGCCCAAAAACAACAAAGATTTGTGCTTTTCTGAGATTTCTCTTTGCTCAAGAAATTTTTTTTCATGGCAAATGGAAGTGAAGTGAAAGGAATATCTGTCAAACTCAGGGCAGTGTCAGTGTGTGAGCTTAAGGCTGCACAGAAACTTAAAGTTGTCCCCTCTGTAACTAAGCATGGAAAACTTGGAGGCTGTGAGGGGAAAAAAACAGTTGCTATTAGTGGAAAAACAATTTCACAAAAAGGGTCAAAACCCAAAAAAAAACTATAAAAATTGGTGGTTAAAACAGTGGTTTTTGGTGTTGAAACATGATGGGACATGACTCTTATCTAAGTGTAGGGCTCTTGATCCTACACAAAAACCAGCAATGCTTTTTGCAGATTGTTTGTCTGTGTTTGGGAGTGGCTACAAGCCACAACCCTTCATTGGGTTTCAGCTATTCACTAGAGTGGCTATTTTATGTAAATTTCATTGAGTTTATAATTAAGCTCATGGATTAACTAGTAGAAAGCTGTTCTAGTTTACACACTGATTTGTAGAGTTCAAATTTCAAAAATTGTAATGGTGTTAAGACGGGGTAGGAGGAGCTTTATTACACTTATGGTCCTTCCTGTTCGAAAGAAGAATGGCGTAAAATGTGTTTCTTATGTTAATTGCAGCTATGTTCAAACTTGATAAGAAGAGTTTTGTCGTCCTTTACTGTTGTTGGAAATTACTTAAAAGTGTCCTGTGTATCGACGGTGGTTCCGCTCAGTGTTAAAATTTGGTTATAAGAGTTTTGTTACCCTTGTAGTCGTTTTGACCGTATGAGAAATGACTTAAATGCCTCCCGTGATGGCTACAAGTGTGTTAAAACTTGGTTAGAATTCTTTTGACATCCTTGTAGTCCTATGCAATGACATAAAAGTGCATTGTTGATTGCATGTCCTTTTTGTGCTAAAACTTAGTAAAAAGAGTTTATAAGAAATGACTTTAAAATGTCTGTTGTATTGATCACGGATCCGCTCCAAAACACCTAATGGTTAAAAAGAGAAAATATTCTTTTGAGTTTTGACTTCCTTGTTATTGAAGGGTTCAATTTCACACACAACTTGCATTCCCAATCTCTTATGGGGTCTTATTGCACTATTGGTTCTTGGATAGCTGAAATTGAACAATTTGGTTGAAAAAGTGAAGCAACAAGTACTAATTGATAAACATGAAAGTGGTGATGGGGAGGCAGAGAGGAAAGGGATGTTTCATTTGTTTTTGTTGTGAAATTGTGAGAGTGAATAATTGAGTGGTGAAATTTACCAATGATTAAAATTGGGAATGATTGGATCATTGTACATTTGTACTAGTTTGATTCTTCTACAATTTTAGGTCTTTTTGTCCAAATAAAGGATTCTTCAACAATTTGAGGCTTTTTGTCAAAATAAAGGTTTATTAAACCAAATTTTTTATTTAATTTCTTTTGGCAATACATAAAGGGTCGTGTGTGATATGTTTAAATAAATGAGTCAACCTGACACGACACGACCTAAAACGGTTTTGCATGTTGGGTGAATCGTGCGTGTTTCTAATATTTAACACGAACACTACACTATTACAAAATTGGAGAACCTAAACACGTTTATTTTGTGTCGTGTCGTGTTGCGTGTTGAGACACGAACTGCCAACTTTAACTACATCGTTGAACAATTCATTTAACCGATGAAATCATTACATGTTATCCAATGGATTTGACCTTCTAACTCTTTTTAAGCCATGGAAAATTACACACCACATGTTTGGATGATAATGGACAAGTCAAAGTATTCATGTAAATGGAATGAGAATCAATCATCAAATACAATTTTAAAAAATAAAATCAAAACAAGATCAACCAAACTCTCATTTTAGATTCAATTGCTATTTTTGGCCACAGTGGAAAAGACAAATATGAGCCCAACAACGTGTTCAACAATTTATTAATAAATTTCGATATACACAGATCATTTACCCGATAGTATTTAATTTAGAAAGACGTTCATATCAAACAACTTCTCGTCAGTCCTATCGTGCCCGATCGTTTATTGGGACAAGGTAAAACCCACAAAATGTTGTGCATTGCCAATGCTATTAAAGTTGGAAATCAATCAAAATTGGAAGATGCAAGCATCATTCTCACAAATTCATCATAATTGATTTGACCATCTCCATCACTATCAGCTTCTCTCACCATTTGCTCTAGCTCTTCATCTGTCAGCTTCTCCCCTAATGTGTTCATCACATGCCTCAGCTACAATTCCATGCAAAATAATAAAAAAATTATACATTAAATTAAAATCTGAATAATACATGAATTTATTCAAAGTTGAATATTGTTGGAATGTTGTGGATGCCCAAAATTTAAAGGCATCAACTTTGGTTGACCTTGAAAGTTGAACAAACTAGGTCTCCTTGTTGGTCTATGTTTTAAAAATCAGATCAGAAGTTGAACCGGTTTGTTGACCGGACTACTAATTCGATCTGTCCAATGGACGGACAAAGTCGGGGATGACATGACATTTGAAAGATAAAACTACTAGTTTTGATTGTGCTAAGCCCGAATTTCCCCGGGTTTTACAAGTTCCATTGCTTTGATAAATGATACAACGGGAGCTGACAAAATGGGTTGCGGCTCGAGAACCATCACTGACCTGACCCAATAATACCAGCCCCAGGCCATAAGGCCCCCAAATATTAATGTGAGGGTTTTTCCGGTCCAACCCGTTTACAACCGACCATTTTGTTAGCTAGAGCTTGCAAAATATGCGCGGCCCATGGCCATAATTGGTCCGGCCCGGTTACAAAGGACTCGTGCCGCTAAATGATGACCCAATAACCATGTGGGCTCTCTGGCCTGGCCTGTTTAGGCTCAAGTCCAGCATAAACCCTACTTTGACAGTGATGTCAAACTAAAACCGTGACCCGATCAATTTTGGGTCGGGTCAGCAAACCCACACGTTCATGCACCCCTTCATGTTCGGGTTAAGTCTTATCTAACCCGAAACCTGAATTGTCAGCTCTATGTCAGACATGTTACTAGGTAGGGACATTTATGTATGTATTATAAAAGATGAAAGGCAAAAGGGTCCAAAAACTAGTCCACAACTTTCCACAAGATAGACTTTTCCACCCACAATTTCTTCTCCATTAATGAGTTCATAGAATGTAATTACTTGCAAGAATAATCAAAACCCAAGAAAAATACAAACCTCATTAGGTGATATGTAACCATCTTCATCTTTGTCAAAGACTTTGAAAGCTTCTCTCAGTTCCTCTTCAGCTTCACTTTCCTATGACCCAAACACATGTACATTCCTCATCATTCAACTAACCCTTTTTTCACTCTGTACCTTAATATTGGACAAATTTGATTGACTATAGAAACACTGTACCTTCATTTTTCTTGCCATGAGAATCAAAAACTCCCCAAATTCTATGGTCCCGTTGCCGTCGACATCAACCTCTCTCATCATGCTCTCTAATTCCTCTTCTGTAGGATGCTGATCCAATGACCTTAAGGCAGTGTTCAGTTCTTCAATGGTTATGCATCCTGCAAATCGGAAACTTATTTAGCATCAAATCCGTCATATGATGGGTAAAAACTAAAAACGACGGGTTTTAGTAGAAAAACTATCAAGTTGTTGGTTTTGATGATCTGCATAAAAAGGGAACACTACCATAATAGTCACTTAACTACCATAATAGTCACTTAATTTTGTACCAAAAACGGTCCCGCTGCTATTGAAAACCGACCAAAATGGCTTCTCATGTTAACTTCTGTTAGTTTTTCTATCAGTTTTGCTGACAATTGTAGCATCGGGGACTATTTTCGTCTGCATTCAGTAGTTGGAGAGCCATTTTGGTGTATAATTTATAGAGCGACCAAATTGGTCAGGTCTTGATAGTTCATGCACTTTTGATAGTTTATCTCACAAATAAAATATTTAACCCCAGAAATACGCTGATGCGACTGTTTCTTGATCATTACATGGTCTCTCAATCTCAAAGAAAAATCAAATTACAACATCACATATGTTACAAAAAAAAAATAGGGCAAAAAGAGAGAATCAAGAATTAAAGATAATATCAGATTTAGGTAGCATTTGGATTATAAATTTTGTCCGGCATGCGAACCAAACTGAAATGGGAGTGAGATTATCATTATCCATTCCCATTCTTGATTCTCATTTCCATCTTTTAATCCAAACGCTACCTTACATGAACATATTGATTTGGAACAGTTTAGTGTGACGATATTAACTTTCTCAAGAAACAAAATTCTCATGATCAGCTTGGAAACTCAAAAGCATAGATTTGGTGATTTGTGTATTTACAACTAACTAATTCAAAATTAGACATAAAACCAAGTCCAGAGCTGTAATTCATTTACGATAAAATTGAGTATCGAGAAAAAATATACCATCTCCGTCCTTGTCAAATAGCCGAAAAGCTTCCCGGAACTCCATGACCTGTTCATCAGTCAGTACATCTCCCATGCTTGAAGTCACTACTGAGAGAGAGAGAGAGAGAGAGAGAGAGAGAGAGAGAGTTACTGATGTCTTGATTCTTAATCTTCGGAGATACACATATAAATATATGACATGCATGCATAGATCACCACATAAAGTTTCTTGAGGAAATTTGGTGGAAATTGGAAGGTGAAGTCTTGTACGGGGAAAATGACAAGTCTTTCAACTTTGACATTAGACCATGGACCTTGAATGAGTGTTGTAAATTATACGTTCCTTGAGACCTTAGTTGGTCTCTTTTTTATTTTTGTTCCGTACCAAACTTCAAATTATGTGGGCTTAAAGACAAAACTTACGAATAGGCTTCATTAAATTCTTCCATCTACAATTGCTACTGATTAAAGAAGCTTATCCAAATATGCCTAAGTAAACTAGCAAAACTAGCTAGTGTAAGTGTTGGAACACGTAGGTAATCATGTTCAATCAGTGCAATTTGGGGACAAGAAAGTATATGATTGCATTGATTAGTTGAATCATTCAACTCTAATCAATCGTTAACAATCAAATGTCTTCGTCAATTGTTTACACATTTATTTCATTTGATTTTTTGCAAGACATCTGTATTTTACTATTTTGTATGATTTATTTGAGTAGTCAAGATTATATGCTTTTCTTTGTGGAAAATTTATTGATGATTTAGAAGGGCACTGTAATTTATATATATTCAACTATTAGAAAGTGTGGCGTAACATAGTATGTTTTGACTATGGAAATTAATCACATCAACAACTAGCTAGCTAACAAAATAAGATTGGTCACAGCTACAAAGCTTATTTTGTGTGTATTTGTGAATAAATAAAAATGTTATTTATCCCAAATTTTGTACAAAACATTTTATACGAAGTGATGTGGCAATCTGCGTGTCAGACTATATTTCATATTTTTGTGGTTTAGACGTATAACAACTTGACATGCATGATATCATCATCCTCCCAAGTCCCATGTATTTCTGGCAAGGAGCGCCAACTTTATAAGACATGTTTTATCTAAAAGTGAAGATCAAAATCATTACTCAAAACTTAGTAGGAAATTGCTCGGTACCTATTATTCATCGGAGCCATCTGCATCTAACCAGAACTGATGCGCTAAAAATGCAGTGGAAAAGATGGAACGAGTGGTACTTGTTGCATCGCCACTTCTTCTATTCCCTGCTGACAAAAGATCATCAGACTCAAATTTATGAATGCTTCCTTTAGCTTGTTAGGACATGTTCCTATAATCTACAAAAAACAGAATATGATTGGTTAATGTAATGCAATTGATGTAGTAAAAGAGTTATATAGAGGCATTTTCAAGCTCTGTGATGAACTGAAGCTACTTACCATGAAACTGCCAAGACAAAAGTGAGGCATTAGATTTTTCTTGAAGTCGTGAACTATTTTCATCGTCAAAATATTTTCATTTCATCTTCGGTGAAGCATGGTTCAAACGAGCTCTTGTCACTAGGCTCGTCCCAATCCAAATTGTCCCACCATATTTTAGGTCCCGAGATATTGAGAGAAAAAGACAAGTTGTTCACTGAGAAAGGCAACTTCTTTAGATTGCCGCAATCCCAAACTTCAAATGATTCCAGCAAATCACAAACAACTATGCGCCTTGAAATGTTCCTTAAGTCGGGTAAAGAAGAAAAGGATATGTGGCGTAATCTTGGAAATGATATGGGAGGTAAAGTAGTAGCACTAGTGATTCCGTTTCCACCAGTTTCATCTTCTTCAATTATCTCCTTGATCAAACGACAGTTCCACACCTCGATTTTCTCAAGATTTCGAAGCATTTGTAAACATGTGATCGAGACAACGCTTTTGAGGTTGTTACAATTGTGAATTTGAAGGGATTTTAGCCTCGAAACGCCACCAGGCCCCACAATTTTAGCACAAATAGTTCTCAAGTTGGGCAGTTTCCGAAGGACCAATCTTTCCATGCTTGGAAAACATGTCTCTTCCATCATGATGCACGCCAGTCGATTGCAAGTGGAGACATAACATTCTTTTAACTCGTCCAAGGTTGATTTGCCTGTGAGTTTCGTTAAAACATCAATATCGTGACAACCTTGTAACGCCAACTGTTGAGTGTTGTCGGGAAGCTCAATGGAGTCCTCACCGGTAATGAGATCACAGCCTTGTAATTCTACACTATAAGATCCTTTGGTAACAGATGATAAACTTGAGAGGAGGCCTATGCCGATATGATAGCCTTTGAGCACCCGCCAATGTCGGGATTTCACATAGCTATTGAAACTATATGGATTATGGAATGAGAGACCGAGATTATTCAATTGTGAAGAACCTGTGATTGTACCAAAGTCTGTTGACCATTTCCATTTGCTTTTAAACATTGATAGATTCTCCAAACGGGTCAATTTTGGGATGGCCTCAGCGGGAAACACATCCAATTCTTCTGTGTAAGACAGATCAAGACGCCGGAGATTTACCAAGCCTTCAATGTCGCGGGACAAGCTCTTAATCAAGCTATATGACAAGTCCAACACCCTCAGCTCCACGAGCATGGCTAGTGAAGGTAGCTCCTTGAGCTCACAAAAGCTGAGTATAAGAGCACGAAGGTTTCTCATGATGGAAACTGAGTCCGGTAGTGATTCAATAAAAGTACCGGACAGATTAAGAACTCTGAGGTTAAACATGTTGACAAAAAACGAATCGGTGATGGACTTCGAAAGAGGGTTTTGTTGTAGGAGCAAAGTTGATAGGGATTTGCTGTTGGGATACTCAGGAAGGACCGTAATGTTGTTTTCTATAAGTGAAACCCTCTCAACATCTTCCATCCATTCTCTTGAAAATGTTTCCAACCCGAGTCCAGCCTTTATCACGAAGCGAGAGCTCTCCTTTGTGATTCGAATCGCCATATCCCGCACCAAATCGTGCATTTTCACCCAGCTCATTCCGACATTCTCTAGCATGCAAGCATCTGTAAGTTCCTTAACAATAGCATAGCCTTTGTTGATTTCACTCTCTCTATCACCCAATTCATCGATCAAACCTTCAGCCATCCAGCACTCCACTAGCTCCTCAACATCGATTTTATAGTTTTCGGGATACAAGGCACAATACAAAAGACAAGATCGGGTCCTATCGTTTTTCAAGTAGTTGTAGCTAAATCTCAGACGTGCAAAGACATCTTCTTCCATGCCTTCAA
This sequence comes from Pelargonium nanum, assembly GCA_036897485.1. Classification (NCBI taxonomy): domain Eukaryota; kingdom Viridiplantae; phylum Streptophyta; class Magnoliopsida; order Geraniales; family Geraniaceae; genus Pelargonium; species Pelargonium nanum. The sequence goes on along the minus strand of JAYMTF010001110.1, from coordinate 5,421 downwards.
TCTCAGCTCTCGAACTTTTCAATTCACGCAACGCGTTCCTCCAGAGTCTTGCATCGCCAATTTGCCTCATGGCCCGTCCCACGGTGATGACTGCAAGTGGGAGGCAACCACATTCTTCGGGAATCAACTTCGCGATAGATTCTAACTCAGGAGAAAGACTTTTCTCCAATCCGGCTTTTTCCACGAACAAGTCCCAAGCATCGTCCTTAGACATAACGTCCACTTTGATTTCTCTTTGCGTCTCCATTCCCCGACAAACTTCCATTAGTCGGGTAATGCACACTACTTTACAGCCATTGTTTTCATTTGGTTCCGGAATTCCAACATCCTCCAACGGAAACTTATACCATAAATCATCCAAGATTAGCACAAACCGTTTCTTTTTTTGCAAATGCTCAAACAACACGGCAGACCTCCGATGCATCGCTTCCTTGGCTGATAGGTCCAAGTCAACCGCGGTAGCTATGTCAATTTGCAAATTTTCAACATTGCAAGCCTTAGGTGCGCTCACCCAAAAGACATTATCGAAAAGCTGAGATTCATTGAGGCGATTATACACATGCATCATGATCGACGTCTTTCCAACACCTCCCATACCGTAAATGCCCATCCTATGAATATTTACATCCATTAGACACTTCCAAATCTCTAGCAAAACCTTCTCAGTGGATCTTTTCCCAATCAAAACTGTCGTTGGCATAGTCTTTCCCATTTCAAGCAACAAATCAAGAAACAGTCCGTTTGGAAACACTCCCTTTTCTCGAAGTTCATTTACTTCTTTTATCTTTTTCGTGATAAGTTTGCCAAATTTATAACGCAAGAAGTAATTAGGAAAACAACTTTTCATGCACCACTCTCTTTCACTAATTTCAATCCTTGCACGGTTCACTTCATACGTAACCTTCTCCACGTGTTTAAGCCACAATTGTACCTCACTTTTCAGCTTCTTTCTCGGATTCACTAGTGCCCCGTTCATCTCCCTTTTCACATCATTTTCTCTACCGTTTAGCTCTTCCATACTATCATCGAGTGACTCGAGAAGACGCTTGATGCTTCCCAAATAATAGCATTGCCGAGCAAGCGACCTCGACAGTAAATCAACTATCCCAATAACAGGCCCAGCTATATCCATGACGACTACAACATGAAACAAATACACAAAAACCCCAAACTAATTCAGATGAAACAAATAACCAAATTGTACCATACACAAAGATTGCTCGCAATGAGTAATGTCTAACATGCTTTCCCCAAAAATTATTGTCGGGTTTTATTCCAAATAAAAGAGTCTAATTTGGAAGCTCAATTCCACCCTCCATTAATGAAATGCTGATCAAAGAGACCTAAGAACACACACAAATGTAAATTGTTTTACCAAAAATGAAGATTGCTCGTAAAGAGCACTGTCTGGCATGTTTTTTCCCAAAAATTATTGTCGGGTTTTATTTGAAATGAAACAGTCTAATTTGTAAGCTCAGTTCAATCCTCCACTAATGTTATGCAAACCATAGAGACCTAAACACACACGCATACAAAAAATAAATTTGTTTTGCCACAAACGAAGATTGCTCGTAATGAGTATTGTCTAACATGTTTCTCTTAAAATTATTATCAGGTTTCATCCGAAAGCTCAGTTCAATTCTCCAATAATGAAATGCCAAACAAATAGACCTAAGCGCGCACACACACACACAAAAATGTAAAATTGTTTTTTCAGAAACGAAGATTGCTCGTAAAGAGCACCGTCTAGCATGTTTTCACCAAAAGTATTGTCCGGTTTTATTCCAAATAAAACAGCCTAATTGGGAAAGCTAGGTTCAATCCTCTATTAATGAAATGCCATCCAAAGAGACCTAAGCACACAACAGCAACAACAACAAGATGTTTTGGGGAATGAAAATAGCCCTAAAATTAATGACAAGCTTTCCAACCAAATTTTGACTAAAAGCTTCTGGTTTCTGGAATTTGGGCAAAAGGGTTTGGGGAATTTGACCTAATAATTGAAAATTTCTGAAGAAATCATGATTTGGCACAAATTTGTTAAGCAGCTATCAACATTTTCTTGCAAAGTCAGTTCAGTTCAGCTCAGGTGATGTATATAATATGAATGAAGGTTCAAGAAACCTCCATAGCTAACTTTTCACAGTTCTGATAATATCTGAAAAAAGCAATCTTTCAAGCTACCCAGATAAAAATAAGATAAAATATTTATATTTACCTGAAAATCTTGAATGATTGTGATGAAATGAAGCTGGATCTGCCCAGTTGAGACGCTTCAGGACTTTGACCCAGCTCAGCTCTGGGGATGGACTTGTGAAGTAACCATGTATTGGTTAGGTATTTGGTAGCTTATTTTCTTATGAGAAAATGAAACCAAATTTGACCAATTTTCAACTAAAGTTGTTTCGGGTTTTGGATCAGATTCAAAAGTTATAACTCAAACTCGACTAGTAAAGAGTTCATTTAAGAACTGTACGTGTAAAACATGTGTATGTCACGTTAAATTAAATGTTGTATTTCGTCTTTTTCATTTACATTACAAATCATCACATTCATGTCGTTTTAGTTATGAATAATGAAAACATGAAGTGGTATGATGACGTGTCAATAAATATTGATTTGACACCTGAAAATCAGCTACTGTTGGTTAACAATAAAATAGTAACTTACAAGGGGCTAAACTCAAACAAAAATGTTCGTCAATAAGGGACAAAATCATTTAATCATAATTAAAAATAATCTACCATCGATATTACTCCTATTTTATACTTTCACTTCAGTATCTTATGCAAAATAGATTTGGATGATACTAGTAATCTTGCCGGTAGGAAAGAGAAGATGAAAACAAAATACATAGACGAGAGATATAAGCGATTAACAAGTGATTAACCAATGTTACAATTTAATAACGTTAACTTATTATTTTAACATCAATTGTGTCATTCAAGTTTTGCATGTTCAATACAAATGTGAAACAACTATCAATCACATTCGGTTCTACAACACAAACACAGCACAATTATCAATACACTATGTCCAAAATGATTAAAATCATGTCAGGTCATGCCTTTTATGTGAAATACTCACCTCTAAAATTGAGTATGAGTCCACGTAGCATTGTTGGTTATGCATGGCAATACGTTTCGAGGGCCTATAGTGACCGGGCTAAAAAGCAAACGTGTTTTATTAAAACAACTTTTTTTAAGTTATAGCATGTCCCGACAGAAATTGCGGTAAATAAAAAATTACAAAATACAAACAAGACTCATAGGCAATATAGGAAAAAATAAGGCCCATTTGTATTAAGTTCGGCCCAATTTAACTAGCCCATGTGGCCCACTACACGGAAAGATAGAGCCACACGTGCGAACTGCACACGTGCAATGACAAGGGTATAGATGTAATTGCGGTGTCGAGATATTTTTCTGCAATATGTCAGCGACCTCGAGATATTTTGGGGAGTAGAGTAAACACAAAACGATAAAAGTCCGTCCTTTTGGGGCCCACAAACCCATAAATCACGTGAGTGTGGGCCCTACCCTTAACTCATTGTCTAGCCACTAACCATTGGAGTTATCTACCAATCACACCTTTTAGCGTATATATTTTGATTCCTATTCTGGATTAGTATATTCCTGTCTTACTCACTCCCACTAAGGATAACAATTTATTATTGGCCACTATATATAAAAAATCATTTTATGCTAAATCAACACCATTGCATGAGAAGAAAATAATTAATCCAACGTATACATTTAGAGGTAGATTCAATTAAATCATAATTATTTTTTCAATAAAAATGTAGGTAGTAAGTACCTGATAATTTTAATCGATTTTATTTCTGCTTAAGTGTAATTTTGAATTTATTTTAAAAAACTATAATTTTGGAATTTTTAATAATCGAATTGGTCCAACAAACAATAAGATTTGTTTTTCTTAAAGTTCTCGTTTTATAATTAAAGAAAATAAAAACAAGGAAAAGTTACAAACGAACACAAATATATTGTCATTAGAAAATGACAATAATGTCTTTTATAGCTATCAATTTAGAATCGAATCCTTTGTAAGTTAAAACTTGATCTACAATTTTGCATTTCAAGTTGCAGAAAATAGACTAAACAAATTTATGGGACAAGTCCGTAAATTCGCACATTTATATGCAAAATTTTGAATTTTAATCTAAATTTGTATTTAACTCATAAAAATACAATCAATCTAAATTGTCAACTCTAATATCTGCAAATATTGAATTTAAGCTTCAATTTTTTTCCCTCATATTATCTTCATTCTATTTAATTATAATAAATATTATTATGATGGTATAATGTTTGTTCTCCAAGAAATGATGATTGTTGACTAAGTCAAGGGCTCAAACATTATGAATTTATTTTTATAAATTTATAATATATCCACTACCTTAAAACAAGGATCAACAATACAACAAACTCCTCACAGTAATAGAGTTCCACTCGTTACCAAACGTACCCAAAGCGCATCTAACTCCAGATCCTTAACCCAAGTTAAAGTGCTAACCATAACGGAATGCGCATTACGCACCCCTCCCCAACTACTATAAATAGAGCCCTCTACTCCTCATTCCAACTCGTGCTTTCTTCAGAGGCGGATCCAAACAATCCCCTCTTTCCCAAATTTCTAGGGTTTCTCAAATTTTCTCAGTTTCATCAATGGCTTCCGCAGATGTTGAGTACCGGTGCTTCGTCGGAGGGCTCGCCTGGGCCACCGACGACCACGCTCTCGAGCAAGCTTTCAGTCAGTACGGCGAGGTCGTCGAATCGAAGGTCGGTTTGTCGCAGAGAGGATCGAATCCGAACTGACCAGATAGTTCTATTTGGCTCTCTCGATTTCTCTTTGATCTGTGTTACTATCTCTTGATCTTGTCACTATGTTCTCTCTCAATTTGTTACTATCTCTGTTACTTTTATTACTACCGCTTCATAGGTACGTCGATGAAGATCGATCGTTACATACATTATGTATTATGAACGGATCTCTAGATTCGTTTTTTCTGTTTGTTTTGTTGTGTTTTGGTTCAGATCTGACGGTACTTCTGTTTTTGTTTCTATTTTGCTCAGATCATCAACGATCGGGAGACCGGGAGGTCCAGGGGCTTCGGATTCGTCACTTTCGCCTCTGAGAAGTCGATGAACGACGCGATCGAGGGGATGAACGGCCAGAACCTTGACGGCCGTAACATCACCGTCAACGAGGCTCAGTCTCGCGGAAGCGGTGGTGGTGGCGGACGCCGTGAGGGAGGCGGCGGAGGCGGTGGCTACGGACGCCGTGAAGGAGGTGGAGGATACAGCCGCGGAGGCGGTGGCGGTGGATACGGAGGAGGAGGTGGTTACGGAGGAGGCGGTGGTGGTGGCTATGGAGGGGGCCGGGAACGTGGATAGGGTGACA
>JAYMTF010001109.1:0-26281 GCA_036897485.1 Pelargonium nanum | reverse complement strand
GTGTAGAGCTGGTAAGATTGACATGGCAAGAGAACTGTTCTCTTCTCTCCCGGCAAAAGGAATGAAACCTAATGTTCGTTCGCATAATATACTTATAAGAGGTCTTTGTAGAGAAGGGCTGTTAAGTGAAGCTGAGGAGTTGTTCCATAAAATGGAGGAGAATGGCTTTTCGCCTGATGGATGCAGTTACAACGTATTGACACAAGGATTTCTCCAAAATAAGGAAATGGCAAAGGGATTGCAGCTGATTAATACAATGGTGGACAAGGGTTTCTCTGGGGATGTTTCCACGACAGAGATGTACTTTGAACTGTTGTGTAAACAAGGATCGGAACATCTTGTGTGAGTAATGCGTGCTGCGTGGCAATCTGTGAAAAGTAATGAAAGCAATCTGTGCAGCAAATTAAACTTGGATGAGTATCTGTATCATTATTTACATTGTATAATTTATGGTTTGAAACTTTCAGTTATTAGGATGTAATCCTATTTGCAGGAAATTAAAGTTATTTTATTCATAATGCATATGTCTTATGGCCAACCCAAAACCAAACTCTATGCTAACAAATTTAGCTGAAAGGGGCAGTAAATCTCAATCACAATCATTTTTCTACTTATTTATCCTTATAGGGGCAGTAAACATTTTGTTAACAAAATGAATGTGATCCTAGTCTGTGGGTCTGTTGCTTTTTGTATAGTTGGTCGAATGTGATCTCTGTCGTTCGAGCTAGGGTTCAATTAGGTTCTCCTCTGATCCATCTCTTCAGTTTGATCGGAAACAAATTATGTTCCAAAACAATCAATTTATTATACATTTTTAGCGCCAAAAACTAGTAATTTATTACTTCATATCTAACGATATCAAAGACAATATAAAACTTATGGCTTGAAGACCCTCCCATCCATCCAGAGAAGTCTGACAGACAACAGAAAATGGACACTAAAACATCTTGGAATAATCAGACTGAATGAACTGGAATTGTCCTCATCAGACTGAATAATCAAGTTGAAGACACTGAAATTATTCCTCTTTAAAGAACACGGACAACAGATAACAATTGTACTTGGAGTTTGAGGCGACCACATAAAGGGCTATTCCAACCACCCCTCACCATCACCAGATTTGCCATTGATTTGACATCGAACTCGAAATCTAATCCGAAAACTCCAATTGAGCCTCCCATTTATTATACATTATGTTCTCTCTCTTTTTTTTTCTTTTTCTTTTTTTTCTTTTTAAAGAATATTATACATTCTGTTCTAAATCAATTAGAAATATATTCTCCAACTTCTCATCTACCATATAACGGATCCAACCACCCTTTAAAAAGCTATGCAATTATCAAAAGCCTAATCATCTCCGGATTGACTCATATATTTCAACATATTTGTCAACTAATATTGAAAATAACGGTCCAAAATCTTGATTTTAACAAGTCTTATTAGTACTAATTTGTTTGCTACAATGTTTGGTTTAGTAGTTAAATGTAACTGTTGTTATTGCAACATATTACAATTTGGTCTGTCACAAGTCAAGCAATTGGTTGGTTAGGTACTTAGGTTGCAAGAAATAGAGAAGTTGTTTGAATTATAGTTCACCTAAATTTGGAAGCAAAACACATTCTACACAATAATTGGTGGATCTTGGTCAAGAGTGAAATTAGTTAGATCAATTGTTGAAACACAAGAAAAAATCCGATTGTTTCGATAAATATGTGATTGAAAACAAAAGTTCATATCGAGCCTATATACATATAAATACAAATTATAGTACGTGCAAATATGGAGTTGTTTACAAAGATGACCATCATGAGAACAAGTCACCAGGTAATTGATTGCTTAATTTTTACATTTTGTCACTTGGGTTCGCCAGTAGTGAGAGTCTCGTGCACTAAACCGGCTTTTTTCATGTGGGTTCTTCACATACTTCAGAGTAGTGAAAGTCTCGTGCACTGATCATTCGGGTTCTTTGTAGTCTCAACTATGGCGAAGTCTCGTTTACTGGAAAACCTTATTTTTATATTAATTCTTCAGAAAATCCAAAATGGTGAAAGCTTCGTACACTGATGCCCTTGTTTTATATGTTTTTTTTTTTTGTTACGAACTCTACGATGAAGAGAGACATTTACACTAAATGCTAATTTTCTTCATCTGGATTCTTCACATACTTCACAACGGTGGAAGTCTTGTGCATTAAATGCCCTTGTTTTCATCTGGGTTCTCCGTAGACTCCACAATTGAAGTCTCAGACATTGAATGCATATGTTTTTCGTAGCAGTTTTTTGCATAATACATAACATTGAAAGTCTCGTGCATTAAACGCCCTCTCTCCTTTTACGAGCGCCTAGGCACACAAAAACCCGGTCACGGTCATATCTAAAAGCTCAAAATATGTTCACGAACGATTTTTTCTATAAGCACCTTTTTTTATCAGCAAGCGTAACAACCGAATCTCGAACCTGAGACTTATTTGTATAATACCGTTTGTGCATCTAAAATTTCCTTTTTTTCATACGTTTTATCTTTAATTTGTTGGCTTTTGTTTAACTTTTGCTCATAACACCTACAGAAATTGCAAATGGTTGCACACATGGCCATTGTGGTGCTCCTATTGAGCACAAACACAGCCATGGCACGAGCACAAGCCCCCCAGGCCAGCTCTGCCGCCGCCCCCGGTGGCGCACAAGCCCCCAAGGCCAGCTCCTCCGCCGCCACCGGTGGCGCACAAGCCCCCCAGGCCAGCTCTGCCGCCGCCCCCGGTGGCGCCACCGGTGGCAGATCCGGCGGAGGGAAGGAACATGCGTACTCATCTATGACAAGTTGCAGAGCTCACACAGCATCATTGGCAGATTTTGGTGGTGTTGGAGATGGCAAAACCTCCAACACTCAGGCCTTTGTGAAGGCAATGGAGGAGATGAGCAAGCACCAAGCTAGTGGTGGCTCTTTGCTTTACATTCCTCCTGGGAAATGGCTCACTGGAAGCTTCAATATCACAGCTAGCCATTTCACTCTCTTCCTTGACAAAGAAGCCATCATTGTTGCCTCTCAGGTTAACATTGCTTTGTTTCAGATTTTTACTTCTTTTTTTCAATCAGGTTTTGATGCGTCGCCGCGAACAAGAAAAATTCTTATGATATAACAAACAGAAAGTTAATGGTTAAGATTCAATCGAACTGATAAGAAGACAACACTTCGTTTTCCGTGTTTTGTGTTGTGTTGAATCAAATTGATTTAAAGAATGACTGGGTCTCAACTGCTAACTCTTTGGATTAGACTCGTATCCCCTTTTCAGGTTTTCTAAATATTTGTGTTTCTTTTCTTAGGAGGAGGCGGATTATCCTATAATTGAACCACTACCTTCCTATGGTCAAGGGAGGGACAATGAAGGTCCAAGATTCAGCAGTCTTATCATGGGAACCAAACTCCAAGACATTGTAATTACAGGTAAATAAACGACGTCAAATGTTTTAAAAATCGGACTAAAAATTAAATTGTAGAATTCAGTTAACAGTCGAGTTGATGAATCGTTCGATCTGATCTACTAATTGAGTCTAAACATTTCTTTTACAGGAAACAATGGGACAATTGAGGGACAAGGTGAACCATGGTGGACAAAATTCAAGGCAAAAGAGTTGAAATACACAAGGCCTTATTTGGTTGAGCTAATGTTTTGCAATGATGTCATGATTTCCAATATTACCCTCCAAAACTCTCCTTATTGGCATGTACATCCTGTCTATGGTAGCAACTTTATTTTCAAAGGTCTCACCATTCTTGCACCAGTTGATGTTCCAAACACTGATGGCATCAATCCAGGTTTGTGTCCCCTGACTCAACACGAATTTAAAACGGGTTGTTTTTGTCTACTGGCAAAACCCGTTTATTTAAATAATCATGCCGTTATGATGTTAAATCTATTCGACACATCTAACCCGTTTGCATAAACGAGTTGTGTGCGACCATTTAAGGGTAAAATGGTAATTTTAAAATGGATTGTGTCAAAAATGACCAGTGTGAGTTAAATAGAACAAACACGTTGGGGCGTGTTGATCATGCCGTGTCAATCTGCTCGTAAATGAGTCGTGTTGGCATCGAGCCAGCTGATATTATACTAAACTTTTAACTGTGTGTATAAAGTTTTGATTTTGGCCTAATGTGGAGCAGACTCAATAAACAACACCATCATTGAGGATTGTTACATAGTCTCCGGAGATGATTGTGTGGCTGTGAAGAGTGGTTGGGACAAGTTTGGCATAAACTTCAACATGCCAACCCAGCAACTAGTGATCAGGAGGCTCACCTGCATTTCCCCGGACAGCGCGGTGGTCGCGCTGGGCAGCGAGATGTCCGGTGGCATCTCCGACGTCAGGATCGAGGACATCACCGCCATCAACTCCCAGTCCGGGATCAGGATCAAGACCGCCGAGGGAAGAGGAGCCTATGTGAGGGACATATATGCTAGAAACATGGTCATGAACACTATGGAGAGGGTGTTTTGGATGAATGGAAACTATGGATCTCACCCAGGAAACAACTTTGATGTCAAGGATGTGCCCAAGATTGAGAACATTCAATACAAAAACGTTGTCGCGGATAACGTGACAATCGCGGGCGATCTAATCGGGATGGCAAACAATGCGTTCAACAACATTTGCATATCCAATGTGACAATCAAAATGGGACCAAATGCAAAAAAAGTAGCATGGAATTGCAGTGAAATTGCAGGAGTTTCAAGTAAAGTCGAACCTCCGATATGCGCTCCCTTACCTGAGACGGCCGGCAAGGAGTGCGACTTTCCGACCAACAAGATTCCCATCGAGGAAGTTCAGCTTCAAACCTGCACTTTCAAGAAATGACCTGCAAATCAAAGGCATCGAAGAACACAAGAACGTGGACATTTTATGTGCTAACAGCAAACATATTGTAACGACCTGAAAGCTTTTCCTTAACTTTTCAATGGATCGTTAGGCACTTTGTAGAACCTATTGTTGTAAGCGAACTAGAAAATGAAACATATGAATAAATAAACTTGGAAGCAATTAGTCAAATTCACATATACTGGAATGAATATAAAGGAAACCTTTAGATCCATGAATGATCAATAGGTGTTCCGAGTGAAAAAATCTATATATTTTCCCCACAATCTCACCATCCACGGTTTATCATATCATTACGAACCTAAATCAACATTAACTCGAGGTTTTTGCTGATTCCGGGGACCCTAAATCCCTCTAAGCAGGCGATTCTTCATCGCCTTCTACACAAGTTGACTTCAACAACGACTATAAAGTTGTTCCTATCTATACTTTCCATGAAGTAGAGATGGATTGTACAGTCTACTAATACTTCTATGGTATACATAAAGCAACATTACAGAGTTGAATCTTCTAATGGATTGGATCTGGATTGAACTTTGCTGATTCTCTCAAGATTAGCTCTTTGATCTGCTCTTCGGTGCACGATGGATGCTCAAAATCGAAGGAGAAGGGCCTGGGGCAGACCGGCTCATCATTTATATCGTGAAGAGATGAGAGGAACGGGTGACAAAGTGCCTCATCAACTGCAAACCGCGGTCAAACCATACAAAAAAAAGTCAATAATGAGCTCAATGAATAAGCCGGTTTCAAAGAAAAAAGTGGAATAAAACCTTAAACTCTTTTGTGTACCTGTAATGCGTTTGTTGGGATCAAACACGAGCATTTTTTCTAGAAGATCCAAAGCCTCTGGAGACATATTGGGAAATCTAGCTGCAAATTGTTGCTTACGACATTGTGGAAGCTGTCTGACATATCTTCGCGCATTATCACTTCGAAGAAATCCGAGGCTGGCATCATCGGGTGAACCTATTAACTATTGGACACAAACAAAATCATAAGAAATGAAAGCTTCTTTATACCCAAAAAATATAAATAAAGAATGATTAAGCATTTGAGAAGTATAAATGTTTTCTTAACGAACGCGTCAACAACTTGCCAACTCTAGAAATGCCAACAATCCCCATCACCAATCCTCCTAGAAGTTATGAAATCTATATACAATCAAATGCTAGGAACCCACGGGCCACAGGGACGGACCAATACGACATTGTCTGAGAATATTGCTTAAACAGTTTTAGAATTCTTCATTATTCTATTCTCCACCTCAAGAATAACTGTGTGTTGTGTTTTACAACTCAACCCGTTACACTCTTCCTCAATCCTATGTAGCGGTAAGTCCTAGCAAGTAGCAACTATGAACTTTGAACAGCTGTTAACTTTATTAGAAGCTATGAACAGAGAGAGAAGAAGAAAATGCATAATAGAATTAGGGTTGCTAATTTTGGCCTTGTATTAATGAATAATGATTATGAGTTAAGACAATTAGTCCACATCGCAGACAAGGGAAATAGGTAGCAAAGATGCTTTGAGCAGAAACTAAAATTTTTGGAATGGGAATGTGAATAAAGAATGGGACAACTTTCTCATGACCAAAAAGGCCTACTAAGTCCAAACATGATCAATGAAAATCTCGATTCCCATTCCTTAACTAAAATGCCAACCCAAACCGTATCTAAAAGTTCCCAAAATTCATACCTCTGTGATCAGCCTGAGCTGATGAACATAATCTTTCCCAGGGAACAGAGGTTCTCTTGTCATAATTTCACCAAATATGCAACCAACAGACCAAACATCAATTGCAGCAGTGTACTCTGAACAATTAAGAAGCAACTCAGGTGCTCGGTACCAACGAGTGACAACATACTCGGTCATGAAATCTGTTTCAGAGGTCGTCCTTGCCAATCCAAAGTCTCCAATTTTTAGGTCACAATTTGCATTGAGAAGCAGATTGCTGGGCTTAAGATCACGATGCAAGACATTGGCTGAGTGCACATATTTTAAACCTCGTAATAGTTGATAAAGGAAGTACTGCAAAGGTTTCATCAAATATCAATCCGATATACAATTTTAAAGCAAGGTACTTAAAACCAATTCAGTATAATTAAATAACAAGATATCTTTGCCCAACAATATTGTTGATGCCAAACCTGACAATGATCATTAGTAAGCGGCTGGTCAGAGCGAATGATCTGATGAAGATCAGTGTCCATCAATTCATAAACAATGTACACGTCATTGAAGGTCTCCCTTTTTGGTGGTTTTATGATGTCCTTGATAGCAATCACCTACACCACAGGAAAAAAAATGAGAAGCAATTCCAAGCACACCCTATATTAAACATCACTTCTGTAGATGACCAACTCAGCTAAAAGTTTGAGCTGTTGAGCCCCTTCACGTGCAAGCTCACCATATAGAGGACCAATTGAACTAAAATCTTAAGTTGATAGTTGATGCTCAATATTAATTCTATACTCTAACAACTAGCAACAATCTATAAACTCCGTTTTTCCTTTTTCCTTTTAAGTGTTAAATATAGTTCAAATGCAAAATGTTACTTCGAGATATATTAAATGACAAAAAGCTCCCTTGGTTGTGAAGCAAGTATTGTGAGTTCCAAATATGGGATAGGGAATGATTAGTAGATCGTAGAGAAGAGCTAGAGTGCACACCCCACCATTCCTATATTACATGGAAGCGATGATGTACTTGAATATTAAGATAGTTTTGAGTGAACTTGTTCCGGCAAAAAAGTATTCTTGGCAATATTGATGTTTTGCCATCTCAACCTTGAGAGTCATTGTTATGCAAAAAGAAAGTTTTCTTATATCTAAATTAGAACAATGTTCATGAATCACGGGTATAGACATGTAAGCTTTAAGTCATCACACAAAGGAGACGTAAAGCTACTCATACTCACGTTTTCATGATCCATGTGGCGAAGTAGCTTAATTTCTCTCAAGGTTCTCTTGGCATCGATCCGGTTGTCAAATGCATTACCAATCTTCTTAATTGCAACCTCCTCACGCGTCTCCGAGTTAACAGCAGCACTGCAAAAGAAAAGGAAATCAACTTAAATCTTCCATATTTTAAGCGAGAATAGAACTTTCCAAGCATAGTTTGAAATAACTTCTCTACCGATACAAATCTACCATCTCAATCATTACTCAAAACTATTCAAAATCTAATCAAAACAAGGTTCCTTTGACAAATGATCCACCAAAACAACTCATCAAAAATATTCAGATTCAAACTAAAACCTACATAGCTCCAACCCACAATTTATTTTTTAAAACACTCACCAACCTAGAAACCAAAATCAACAGAAACAACAAACAAAGACACCAAAAACAAAACTTTTGATCAAATCAATTAGATACATATACATACAAAACTTTGCATATTCAACAGAAAAACCCACATAGCTCCAAAACCAACCAATTTTTTTGAAAATACTAAGCAACCCAGAAACTAAAATCAACAGAAACATCACAAAAAGACACCAAAAACAAAACTTTTGATAAAATCAATTCGATACACATATATATATATACACATACCAAACGATTCCATAAGCTCCTCTTCCGATTGGGCGAATAGGAGGGACGTACTTGGTGGAGACCTCGAACAAAGTTCCGTACACATTGTACTGCACATACCGACCTCCATGAGTGAGCGTCCCCTTGATGTTGCTACTGTCCGTCGAACCAGACTTGGAGTCCTTTGTGGCCATTTTCGAAAACCCACAAATGGGTTTTGTTCACTGTTTCTGGGTTTTATAGAAATGCATAGAAGAGCACAAAAATTGCAGAGTTACAGATTGTGCAGAGCTTCCGATGTAGGTGGTGGAGCTCTGTATTTGGTCGGCAATGCAATGTTGCTTCGTTAATTGGGACTTTTGTGAATGCAATAGCTGTGCTGTGAAAATGCAAAGCTCTCTTCTTCTACCAAAAGCTTTTTTGATCTCTCAAAGTTTGAAAATCCGTGAAGTGAAATAGACTTTTTCTTCATTTCAAAAAAAATATATTAATTTGAGTTCAAAAAATATATATATTAATTTCCTCTACTTTTTATATGATTTTTTTTTCATTTTTAATTGGGCTATGCATTGCCACTTGAAACCAATATTTTATTTTATTTTATTTTAAATAGTTTCATACCCAAAATATTAATATAGAGAGAGAGGAAAAAAAATTATCAGCTCGCCCAATGAATTTTTGGGCGCGGAGCGCCCACCCGGATCTATTTTGTTTGTCTCTTGCTGATATTTCTGATACTCATATATATATATATTGACGGAACTTGTCAGTTTTTTTAACGACAGAGACTGTCACGTAACAAAACAAATTTAAATGGACTACTATGAAACAACGTAAAGTTTGTGGAGTAATTTAGAACAAAACGGATAGTTCAGAAACTAATTTAGATCTTTTACCTATAATTTATTGTCACTAATCAAATACTTATTTTCAATATTTATTATTTATACTTCAGATCATTTAAATATAATTTCTTGTTGACAAAGAAAGAGTCAGGAAACTTGAAGCAAATGTCTTCCTAAAATACAAAATTTTGTGGCTTAAACTATTTGATAAACTCAACATATAATCTTCTTAAAGGTGTCACTCTCATTATTTCCTTCTCCAACTTCATAACTATTATTGAACTATTCAACACAATTCAAGAACCTGTATGTTACTAAATTATACAAGAAAGTTATAGTCTTAATAGAATAATTATCATACAGTTGATTTGAAAATATAGATTATAAACCGTTTCTTTCGAATAATTTTAATTCATAATCATAGTTCAAGATTCTATGTATCTATAAAGTATGCTAGAGACGACAAAGTCTTAAGTATTAAATGAAAATTTATCAGGTTATTGGTTTTAATTCCATTAACACTCTAAACAAATCAAGAAAATATATATTTTGAATAGCATTATTCCTAAATTTTAACTCATAATCATAGTACAAAAATCTTAACAATCTTAAAAGAATAATTATCAGGTTGTTGGTTCCAATCTTCATAACTCTGTAATACATAATCGAAATATAGAATTTGAATACCTATTCTTTCCTAGAATTTTAACCCATAATCATAATTGAAGTGTATAATCTACCCCAACAAACTAAAGATTTATTTTTCATTTTTTTAACAAGAAAGAAGAAGAAAATGTAAAGACATCTCTAGAAAGTAATTGGGCAAAGAGATAGATCATCACAAGAGCTTTTCAGGATTTAGCTGGTGTGTTCACAAGATGCTTGCTTGCTTGTTTGCTTTATCATCATATATATATATATATATACATACCAAAAAAGCTGCTTTAAGCTAGGCAGGTGTAGCATTCAAATTCAGTACATGCATGCATTGTTGGTAAATTAAGGAAGTATTTATTGGGCAGTGCAAGTGAAAAGTGCAGCTTGTAATTCAATAGATTCAACCAAAAACTCAAAAGCTGAAGGAGACAGGTTATCATTTTTGTGTGAAGAAAAGAATGTGTTGTACAAACATCAACTAACCTTTGTGCTTGTGGCTTGGAAATTTACAATTGTTCAAGTGCTTGCCTGTCAAAACAATGAGGTCTTGGTGTTGAGAGAAGTGATAGGCTGAGAATTCCATGGATATATGTGTTTCACAGATTTTGTTCCTGCAAGATTGTTGGAATTCTAGTTAGTAACATGAGTTGAAACAGTGCATGAACATGAATGGCCAAAGTCCTAAGTGAGTCACTGACCATAGGAACATGAACATGCCTTGTGTCTAAGAATGTTTGATTTGTGAGTTATGACTTGGAACATTCTAATTAAAATACTAAACGGGATATTACTTGGTGATGCTATATAAATCTAAGCGATTCAAGACTCTGTTTCTTACAAATACAAGATCATAAGCAATCATAAAATTTTCTACATGTTCAAATTCGACGAATCTACTCATATTTGTCACTTAAAAGTTAAAAACTATCCCTCCATCACTACAACCAATCAAAATCAGCTACTACCACTACAGATATTTGCTCATGCACTATGGAAATTATACATTTTCGCTATTCTTTGTATTAATGTTGCTAAAGATCTTACATTGACATCAAATTTGATCGTGCGTTCTCTTTTTATTTATTTTAGGGTGGACTCAACATTGAGGCTCTCAAGTGCACTCACTTGAGAGCCCATCAATGCACATTCTTCCTCAAATTCTCGAAGATATGAATGGGTCGCTTATAAGGGTTGATAAGGCATCGAGACTGGTAAGCTCGATCTCAACACAGTATTCCATAGCTTATAAGACTTGACTAAACATATTCTTCCCTAAATTCACTCATATATGAAGTTTCATAAAACACGCTCAAAGATTTGTGCCATAGCCTAGGTTCTTGGTGAAAGCATCTTCAAGATGTGAACATTGGAAGATAACACGTTAAAATGACAAAATGTCAATTATTTATGCTATCATCTATGCATTAAGAAAACTTTTCATGTTAGTATGTTACTCGTGAATTGCAATCGTTGAAAATTTGCACGGAAAATTAACATAAAAGCCACAAATATTCCATAGTATTTCAAATTATGACAATAGCCTAAAAACCATTTTAGTAGTATTTTCATGACGTGACTCAAACAATATAATCCAAACATGAAACAAGTCGGAACTCAGAACCGCTCCTTTCTACTATAAACAAGAAATTAATGTCGGTAAATATAACGTAAGCATGCTCGAATAAGTAGCACCTATATTGATAAAACTCATAAACTATGATACTTGAACAATCAGCATAGCTTCTCAGCAACAAATAAGCTACAAACACAGTCCTCATAACAAGTTCACAATTTGAAAGAACTAGGATAGCAAGAAAGCGTACTTACTTCGTCAAAACTATGGCGGGTCTCAATCACGAAAGTCGAACCCATGAATCGAACGAAGATGAGTGTACTTTTGGTGACTCGTTACCAAAAAAATCTTAGGCTTAGAGTGACTGAGACAATTTATCAAACACCTTGTGTGCATCTCTTTTGTATCAATATGTTCCTTGTTCTCTGTCACATTCCTCTCTTGTAGTGTCTTCTAGTGTCTTGTAGTGTCATCTCTTTCGTTCAATCAAATTTGCTCTAGAGAAACTTGTGAAGCTGCTGAAGAAATTTAAAATCCACTGTGTCCGTAACAATTATTTACATCCATGGCGCCAAAGAAAGCGTATACCTTAGTTTTTTTATTCGAGAAAGGGCTTAATATTTTAACATTCTAGTTTCACCCACAAAGATGGATCTTATTACGATAGCGGGCAACATTTTTCTAACAGATTTCATTTCTACCCTTCATAAAATCAACAATTTTGAATCCACACTGGCGGACATCCGAAATTCTATCCGACTTAAATCTCATCAAACTGATTTTAAGTTGGATCGAATCCGATTTTCTTATAAAAAGTAAGGGTAGGAAAGAGTTGGATCGACCACGTAAGCAAATTTTATACTAAAATTTGATCCAAATTCGAATTAGTCTTGTCGATTTGACCCAAACAGAGTATATCTGAAATCTGATTGTTTCCCTATAGTGGACATGTCCTTTGCATAGTAAGGAAAGCAAAGAATTCAGATTAGAATCGAGTAGCAAAACTCAAATCTACTTATATTACAATCATCCGATTGGACTTATCGTTCTACATAGTAGGGAGTCGTCAATTTGAATTTGAACCGTTGCTACCTTCAATATGTGTAAATTGGAACCTTTATCACTCGAGTTCGGATTAGATATTCACAGAACTCGTATTTTGAATTGTTAAGCCCTACTACAAGAACGAAAATCCAAGAAATTTGAAAGTAACTAGTTATTTTCGTCCCCCAAACCCATTTCACATTCATTTATACATGACGAATTTGGTAGGAACCATGAAGGCTAAGAGCTGAAATAAATGAGAACAGAAACGGGTCCGATTTCGGTAAATAAACCTATTATCCAATATGCATAAATGAGTAAAAATGAAAAGAGGGGTCAAAATTCAATTCACATAACTCGGGGGAATTCAAAAATGCAATGAGACCAAAATAGAGATACTAGATAAATAATATTAACTGCAACAGCAACACGACACAGCACATTCATTCTGCCTGAATCTAGCGGTAAATATGGCTAATCTCTCATGAGCTAGCAGGACCTGCTCCATAGCCGCCACCACCACGCCCAAAGCCGGGTCTTGACCCACCAGCACCCTGAAATAAAATTACTTCAAAAATACAATAAAAGTATCCTAGCAAAGAAGTAAAACTCTTGAGCAACAATATATAAATTCCAATACGTAAATGGTATTGAATTGTCGGCATGATTATTATGGTAGTAGAGGATATCAATTCCATGAGGTAGAGCAATCAACGCAAAATCATGGAGGGCAAAATCTGGCTTCTATTCGATAATACTCCAATGTACTGTTTGTGGGGAAACTTTTTACCAAAAAGAATGTTTTCCTTGACAAGTTAATTAATATCCATTAAGGAAATGCACAATACTAACTAGCTACTCACTATTTTTTCTAAAGGAAAGCAAGACACTCATTTTAGGACAAAGGGAGTATACGAGTTAGAAGTCAGCTACGATCATCCAAATTGACACCAAATTTATACATCACATCAACAGAAATCACGGCGCTAGCATCAGAAGCCTAGGTTCTTGAAAAACAGTATCAATCTTTGATTTCAACCACCAGATCGAAAAATGCCATATAGATGTGAAATTAGGCTTATGGTGATACACGAAAAGTAACAAGTCAAAAACAGTAATTGGAAATCTAATGCAATCAGTCTAGAAAATAATACTCTCTGTCACTCACTCAAAAAACGAGTGTACAGTGCCTCTAAAACTTTTATACCAAAATAAGAGTCCAATTTCTTTCTAAATTAGTTGTGCATGAATTACAAAGTATATCTCCAAAATAAGTTAATTTGAATCCATTGAGCTTGTTACAGCAAGAAGAGCACTTATTTGGGGACGGAGTATGAAATTCACATTATCAAACCTCCATTGTTGAAAAGCAATCAAAATTGTAAAATTTTGGAATGATTCATATAACAAATCTAATGTTCTTGGCTACTCTATGTTCAACAACATGCAAATGGGTACCTAAGTTATATGGAACAAATATGACACTGAATTTATATAAACAGAACTATGAAGTAAAGCAAAATTGAATGAGAAAACAATACCCCATAAGAAGGCCTGTAGTCAGCGGGAGCTCCACCTTTGTCGGCACCAAAATCACCACCAGGTCCTTGGGGACCTCTTCGGTACCCATCCCTATCACCACCAAACCTCCTCTCTCCATCAAATCGAGATGGGCCTCTGTTTCAAACACAGCAGCAAATATAACCCAAATTAAATTAAAAATCCAAATAACAATAACCAAAACCCACACAGACAATTGCATCCAAATGAATTGAAGTATCCAAATCACAATTGTCATAATTACAGTACTGTAAACTGCATTAATCAACAAAAGTCTATAGAAACTCATTCACTGGCTCAACATTCATAGCCAAATAACACTAGCAATCCAATCACAATCATCAAAAACAGAGTAAAAATAAGCAGTAGAAAAGGTTACCTAAACGATGATATCAAAATTTATTAATCCCAATCACTGTTATCAAAATGTCAGTAGGATAACCTACATTCATCATTGATCTCCAAACAACACTAACAATCCAATCCCAAATCTTCAAAAACAGAGTAGCAGTAGCATGAATTCCCTAACAAACAATGATAACAATAAAATCATAACAAACAATGATATCCAAATATGTTCAATAATCTAAATAACAATTATCAAAATTGCAAATAAAATGCACCAACAATAATTCTATAGATCAATATTGATATACAAACACTATCAATCCAATCAAAATCACAATCATCAGAAACAGAGGAAATCAAGTTAACCAGTAGCATAAATTACCGTGGGCGATCACCGCCAGGGCCACCAAACGGCCTGCCAGCGGGCTTGGCCTGCTTCTTCAGAGTAGCAGGGACGATTTCAGAGGGAAGGTTGAGATACGTTCTGAGGAACTCAATACCGTCATTGGTGAGGAACCAGTAGTAGTGCATCCAGGCGAAGGTCTCTCTGACGTACTCCTTGGATTTGAAGCTCTGCATCAGCTTAATCACCTGGAGATTCGGCACATCAATGTCAGGGTGCTTCGCCAGATTGTAATCCTTCTTCGCAAAGCACACTCCCTCTGCGACAATTCATCGAACATATAACGATCACATGTTTTTGAATCGAAAAGAAAATTAAAAAAATGCATAAAACGCAGATCGATACCTTGGAAGAGGTACTTGGAGATCTCGCGGCGGTTCTTCTCCGGAATGATCTGAAGAGAAAATCGAACGTAACGATTAGACTCACCGCATTTCTACATTCATTTTCCAGTGGTTTCTCGGGAAACAAACAGTGCGTAAGAGAAGAAAATTTACTGAGACGTACCATGATCGCGGCGAAGAGGAGGCGGCGATGAGCTGAGTCTCTGAACTCTTTTTTTTCACGGCGATACAATTCCAGAAAACCCTAGCTGCGCGCGTTAATGAGACTGTGATTTATAGGCTTTTGATTTATTTAACGTCCACAAATGGGCTTTGTTTGGGCCCATCGTGGGCTCATTTTGGGCCTAAAAACTCCGTTATTGAGTGTGAGACTATTTTGGGCAATGACTTTAACTTCAAAATGAATAGAGAAATGTTTCATTTGGATCCCTCAATTTAGACTTTATTTCAGTTCTCTATGTATTGTTCCAATTTATTCCCAAATTATGTTATTTTATTTTGAATCGGAAATGCAGGTTATATGTTAAATTATTATTCATTTAAACTTAATTTTAGCCGTTAAATATAAAATATTTACTTTGCTAGTAAATTACTATGTCACTTTGTAGAAAATGATATAAAAGTATGGACAAGTGGAAATTTTTTAAGTATTTATATCCTCAATTTATGTCTTAGTATGTTAGACACAACACAACACCACACTGATTAAATATTAAAATTGATAATTTAGATATGTACCTACGGACATTTAAAATCTAATTTAATTCATGGTAAAAATAGATCCGATAAAACGACCGTCCATTTCACATAAAATTCATCTTATTTGAACTCCTTTTAAAATAGAAATTGGATTCTTGATAAATAATTAAGTAGCTGTGAAATGGTAAATTAAACCTTTCAAACATTTACCATTTCCACTTGGAAATCAAGAAATAAATCAAAAATAAATCACCAGACACAATTATAACCTATAATCTGTTCACTTATACTGAGGATAAAATATTTTGATCACACAAACATGAACTGTATCAAAAATCATTATAAAAATGTACCAAAAAAAAATCATTATAAAAATAAAATAATAAAAAATGGTACAAGGTGATTAATTATGTGATTGCAGTGGCCGACCAATTGTACAAAATGTACAAAGTGATTTGTTATATGTATTAATCAATCAATCCTAGATAATTTTGAAATGTGGCACAAATTATAATACCATTATTTGACTACCAACTAAATACTTAAAATTAATAATTCTTTGTAGATTTGTATTTTTACACTTTAGGGTACATGTAATATATGTGTATTTGTTTTATAAAAATTTATCGACAAACTTGCATATTTGTGCGAAAATAGGCTATATATTGGGCTTGAAAAAATAATCGGTAAATTTTTTTATAGTTATCAGTGTAAAAATTAATGTTTAAATAGAAAATATATATCAAATTCTCTCGTACATTTATCAGTGAACTTATAAATATTA
Source organism: Pelargonium nanum (assembly GCA_036897485.1). Classification (NCBI taxonomy): domain Eukaryota; kingdom Viridiplantae; phylum Streptophyta; class Magnoliopsida; order Geraniales; family Geraniaceae; genus Pelargonium; species Pelargonium nanum. Next base: position 9,614 of record JAYMTF010001109.1, on the reverse strand, counting down.
ATCAGTACATAAAGAATCCATAAAATACACATGCACGAACAACACATAAATTTAAATTTCCACGTGTGTTAAATGTACCCATGAGCATCTATAAATGCATGCAAGTTACCGATAATTGTTTGAAAGTCCGCAATATTTTTAAATTTTTAACTTTTTCCATACTATATATAAAATTCTACCGTTAATTGTCTATGAAATTGCCAATAATTATATGCAAGTGGAAGTGGTTTACATTTAATTACATTTATAAGGTTAAACAATATTTGAGTTATTGTCATAGGTATCAACATTTTCAAAATTCTCTGTACTGCATTATATACATTTTCAATTTTGCATGTTCTTTTTCTATACAAATTTTCACAATAGCAATTGATAGTACAATTATCAAATGATTTTATGGGAAAATATGAATTATTTTTTACATGTAATGAGCATAACATATTTAGAATTGTGAAGCAAACGATTTCCTTTAACAAGTAAGTTATGATGCTCAATAATAACAATTATTCCAAAACTTTTTATAATTCAATTGTCAATATCATTTAATTAACTAGTCGTAAATTCAAACATAATACGTGCAGATCTTGTTTATGAAAAAATACTCAACTAAAATAAATAAACATCAATTTTTTTGGAATGTCTAATGATAAATACTATAGTATTTATATACAAATTAATGGTTATTCTAAAAAAAATAGTTAGTCACTATTAATGGATTATTTATTAGTATGTCATGGTCTATGGATAAATTTTTAGCTAACATTACTCCTTGGAAGTTCCCATTAATAACAATAAATTTACAGTACATCGTTACAAGGCAGCAGACAATTGTTCTTTACATGACCCCAAAATATTCTATGATCGTATTTCTGTTCTTTTACATGTGTTTGATATGATTAATAAAAATATTTAGAGCAAAATATAAAAAAGCTTTATTATTTTAATGTATTCATTCACAAATGTTAGTATCTTGTACATATTATTATATTAAAGATTATTTCTTATTTTATTTGGTTATTCGATTTGATGTTTTATAATAAGTATCATACACTTTATCAGCATATAAGTGACAATTAAATCCGAACACGACGGGGCCCAATCTCCCTTATCCAAATGAAACACCGGAGCGGGGCGGGAAAAAATTCTCAATCAAATCGGGGGTCGGAGAAACTACCGTCCGACCCTCTCCTAACTGGATATATATATTAAATAATTTTGAAAATTATTCAATTCATGTGTCAATATCTTTTTGCATCAATCAAGCCTGTCCCTCAATAATTTATAGCAGTATATTATGTTTGTAGAAATGTGGAATAATTTGCATGGGGCTCCAAGTACTGCAGGCTTTATATTGTAAAAGGCTTGAAAAATAATGCAAAAGTTAACATAATGTAAAATGAAAAAATATATATAAACATTTGTGTCATGTACATATAAATTTTCAACACCACAATCATAACAAACAAACCTTAATTGTCTGGTTTTTGCAATCCTTTTATTGCTTTTTCCTCAACTAACCCCAAACAACAAAAAAGAAATGTGGTGTTTCTTTTTCTCTTCCTTTTTTCTCTCCACAAATTCACAACCTCACAAATGAAATGAAGAAAATTATAAATCAAAGTGTCCACAATCATGTTAATTAATTAGTAAAAATTCACAATATATTTTATAGTTGATGAATATTAAGGAAAAGAAGCTCCTATATTTGATGAAGGTGGTGCAATATTCTCTTCTCCTCCAAGTGGTCCATCAACATTGTCCCAGAAAATAAAATTAGAACAGTGTTGTGTCGTTTCAATCCACTCATTCATCAGTTCCTGCCTCTCAAAGCAATCGATAAGGCCCATTTGATCCTGATGATCATGATCGAGATTATTGCTACAAGATTGTGCTTCATGATGATGAGCTTGATGATCCATTAGCACCATATTGTTGTTATTATGATTCTCTATCAATGGTGGCAAATAGCTAGAGTCCATGAAGGCTGATGGAGCTGCAGCTTGATCATGATGATGATGAAGATTAGTATTTACATTCCACATTTCTTGGAATGACAAGTCATGGGTGTCAAACAAGAACAAGGGACAAGAATTAGCAGAAAATAAAGTTGTTTCTTGATGAACAACTAGTGATGGCTTCAAATCTTGATGCACAAAACCATCTATTTGGTTTGTGGTGTAGCTTGATTGGCAAGTTAGGTCATTGGTGCAACTAGGAATTGTTGTTGTTGTTGAGGTGGTGGGGTTTGGAGGTGTTGTTGATGAAGATTTTCTTATTTTTTTCTTGATCCAAGAGTTCCAATAATTCTTGATCTCATTGTCTGTTCTTCCTGGTAAGTGACTTGCTATATGAGCCCATCTACAAACACATGATCAATTTCATCAACTTGTGCATGTTAAAATAATATAATTATATATATTAATAACACTTTTAAAAAAAAGAATTGGAGGTTGGTATGAGTTCATTTTAGAGTGAGAACTTGAAAAAATGATAGTTTAAAAATAATTGGACTTTTAGACATGAAACTAATTGTGTCTCAACTCTCAACCAGCCATGATATTGCCTTCTGAACATCCAAAAATGCAGGTTCTTGAAGCCATTATTTTAACAATAATTTTGCAAGAAAATAGAATAAAATAAATTATCATCTTTAAAATTAAATTTTGACCCAAACCCACAACAAGATAGAAAATTTTAAGAAATTAAATAGTTGAATATGATATAATAACAAATAGAGGGTAATAAATTAATTTAAAATAATAGTAAAATTAGAATGCAAGTTTTTGGTTTTTGCCTTCTTAACATCCAAAACATGCAGGGTCGTTCTTCAAGCCATTATTTTAATCATAACTTTGCTAGAAAATTAATATATATAAAATAAACTATCATCAATAAAATTCAGTTTTGATCAAACCCACATGAAGATTGAAGAATTTAAGAAATTAAATAGTTGAATTTGTATAAAACTATAGGTTGCTAAATCACTAGTCAATTAAAATAGAATATTAAATATTAATTAACAATTAGTTACCTGTTCCCTACAACCCCATGAAGGCTTATGATCAATTTCTCCTCCTCAGGTGTAAACCTTCCTCTCCTAATATCAGGCCTCAAGTAATTTATCCATCGCAACCGGCAACTTTTCCCACACCTCTGGAGCCCTAATTATGATCGATTTTATTTCAAAAAAATAAAAAACGTCAGATATATCTGCAACGACAATTGTCTACTGAAAACATTTAAATAGTTGTAATTGATCAACTACGATCAACGACAATCAATTTCCATTGCTAATTAGCCTCAGTGATTGCAATTTTTCTTAAAGTGAAAAATGGAATCTCGTAGCTTATTTGCGACAATCAGTCTTCATAGCTGATTAAAGTTTTTTTCGCAGTGAAAAATGAAAATTCGATCGTGACAACAAATTTTCATCGCTGATTAGCCACACTGATAAATTTCCCTTATAGTAAAAAAATAAAAACTCGTAGCTATTAGCGATAACCAATCTTCGTAGCTAATTAGCTACTACGATTACAGTTCTTCTTGAAAAGTGAAAACTCGTAGCTGATCAGCGCCAACCAATCTTAAAAAGAAAAAAAAATTATAACCCATTTGGAATAGAAACATAAAACTTTATTTGATCATACCAGCCTTCTCAGGAACTTCACTCCAGCAGCCATAGCCATGAGAGCTTATATATCTTACAAGCTTCTCATCTTCCTCAGGAGACCACAAACCTCTCTTCACCTTCTGCTGGTTGCAGCAAGAATGTTGACCCATTTGACCTCTCTCAAAACCTTAATTTTCACTCAAATTGTCTTCAATATATTGTAAGTTTTGGCTATGGAGTTTATGAAGAAGATCAAGTGGTAGTTTGTGTGTGTGTTTGTGAGTTTCTGTGGATTTAAAATTATTACAAGGAGTACAAAAGAGCCGACACTAACACAGTTGGTGGGGTCCACGATGAGAATAGAGTGGGACCCATGTTTGTATCTAACCTTAAAAACGACATTTCATCAGACTCTAGAGTGTTGTGTTGTATGGTAATGTAATGTTTGTGTACGTAGACAATTTTGTATTGAGTAACTGTAAATAACTGTATTTATAATTATAACCAACTAACTTATGGTGTTTACGTAATGCTACTACTACTATGGGTTTGTGTTGGCCCAACCGCAACCAATGAATTTTGCCGGTTGTTTTGCAGATTAGTCCCTATATTTTGCACTAATTGTATTCATCGACCAGTTAGTCAAGAGTTTGTTTTTAAATATTTTTTAAAGAACTGAAATGATGGTCAAATCTTATAAAAAGTTAAACGCGGGTTAAATTCGAATTTTAACTAGTCAAACAAATTTTTAAAAATTGTTTGTCACTGTATTAAATAATTTGATTGTTTAAATCTGTGACTATTTTTTTTAAAACCGTTTAGATTGTGACTTAGTTAACAAAATAATTCAATTTAACCATTTTTTGTACTCAATTAGTGCATTGACTTAGCTCCATACTAAAGTAATATTTATGAGAATTTTTTATTAAACCGCTTAACGGTTTAATCTCTTAATCAAATTTTTAAACAACGTTCTCATTAATAAGTGTGAGAAAAACTCATAAACGTGACAAACAAGATAATTCCTATCTTACGAATCTTTTAATAGTTACTTACATTAATGTTCGTATTAACACAACGTACATAAATAATTCAAAATATATTAATACATATATATAGCATTTGAATCTACCATTGTCAATCTCTTTTCTCACGCAATGACAAGTATTAAATTAGGTTCAACATATTATAAAGTTTAATGACCTATTTTTGTGAAGAATGCAATGTACAAAAGACATTCTAAAGAAGGAGTGGTGATCTAATGATCCATCCTATTCAATTAGGACCAATTAATGATATTGTGAAAATGAAATCACTTAATTTTGATCTTTCCTAACTAATCTTGTTTGGGATTTTACAATGATATGTCTATGTCTTTCCTCTAAAAATTCAAAGAGATGAATCATTTTTTTGTTTCATTTTTCAATTTTTTTGGTACTCCTTGAAATGTCACATTTTAAATTCAATTTATGGCCAAATTTTTTGAGTTGTGTTCAGATATGAACTAGTTGTGTTTTTCTAATTTTTAATCTTCATGGTGTTGTTGCAATTGATGATTTATTTTTGTGCATGTTATATAATATAGGGTAGTAAGAAATCGATTGTAGCAAACGTTAATTAAGGATTGAACAAAAGATATATGATCAGTTTGAGTGTAAAAAAAGTTATTAATCTAAAAAAGAAAAGGAGTTCGTGATCTTGTTTGGGAGTTTACATACCTCATGCAACTTTAATGTTTATATACATTTAAAGCCACTGATGCATTGTTATCTCCTTCATTTTAGACGTGCCTCATTTGTAGGTTGTAACAGGTCTTGAAATGAGGTTTTGTCATATGAGCAACCACTGCAACTCTCGCATAAGATGAAGTAGCTAGCGAAAAGACAATTTTACTCTTATTTTTGTTGCTTAGGTTTATTACTAAAATAACATCAACTCAAGCTCTCTTACCGTTAAAACGTTTTATTTTGTTGTGGTACACAATAAAATAACACAATATAGGTGATCCAGACTAATAATGAGTTGACTTCATATATAAATATACATGTTTTCACACTATATTGTTTTATTTATTAAGTCGGCCTTACTCTTATCTACAATGTTACTCGTACTTTATGAAAGATTAATTGGTTTTGCTAAACTGATTAGGTCGACTAACTGTTGGTCAACTCAAAATTGATGTGGATTCACCTGAATAGAAAAATATAAGTTTCTTTATACATTTGTATATTTAATATACACAACTACAACCACTCTTATAAAACAATTTAATTTTACATAATTCATTTTGAACCTCAATTTCAACTTAAATTATCAAACAATTAATCATTTATAAGTCCCTTATATACATTTTATTTTATTTCACATTTGAAATATATACAACCCTAGCAAGACTTTGGAAACTTTTCAACGTGTGTCTCTACACACATATTGTGCTTAATTTCAACTTAATATCCATTGGATCAATTAATATTTATATCATTTTTTCTTAACAATAGCATAAATATCATGAATGTAACATTAATTTAATTTCATATTTGCTTAAGTGACAAGAAAATAATTATGTATATGTTTACTATAGTCAAACAAAATTAAAACATTTATAGTTACACCTATCACGGCATGGGTTGCATCAAGCTACCCAAATTGATTGTTGATCTACATCAAATTGACAATACCATCTTTTTTTATTAAACATATTCTAAGAAGCTTTCTTTTTTTCTATTGTTAATAAATTGGAATTTTATGAATGTTTTAATTGGGTCCGGTAATCCAAAATTTCCAAATTAATTAAGACATTTTTTGAGTTTCCATTTCACTCAACATGGCTTCACCATATAACATCAGAGAATTAATTCCACCTAATTAATTATCATACTTCTTTTGTCGCCTTTCCATCCCTCATTAATTACAGCAACACAAAAATCTTAATCAATAACATATATATAAAAGAGAAAATGGAGTTGGTAATTTGTAACGCGACATGTGAATCAACACGAATACGACATATATTATAGTGACTGTGTTTGGCGTATAAAAAACGGACGATATAGTAACACAAATAATATTAAAATAGTATGTCAACGCTATCAAACTATATCATTGGTTATTCGTTTATTAATCTATTCTTTGCTTCTCCTATATGTAATTTGTTTCATCTCATCGTTCTCACCCCCACAAGTTTATATTAATCGTTCAATCAATTGAAACTCATCTTATCTTTCATTTGGGTTAAGTTAACACACGAACACAACATACTAACACGAACACACATATATAATACATGGTTGGTTTCTAACCCAACACGTTAACACACATCGTCAACTTTATTTAGATAATGAAATTGATAATCAAAACGATTTGGATACAAGTTGAATTCAAATTTGTATATGATAAATAACGCTTAAGATCCATAATGAAATTGAGATTTCCATAGTCATATTTCAATTAGGACATTTTCTTCATGAAATAGCTATAAATAAATAAAAGTTCAAACGCTACTTTAATTAGTTTACTAAAAGTTCAATGAAATTAAATAAATTAATGTGATTAAATGTACATCGTTTTAGCTTATTCCTACGACTCAAACTAAAAATCTAAGTTAATATATATATGTGGAGGATTTCACAAATTTAATGATCATGTGATTTTCAATATTATTATAATTAACAAACCAAAAATTTCAAACTTTTTGCGGCTTATTTGAATAAGCTCCATGGTTGATAATATGACACAAATACAGTGTCATCGTCAAGTACATATATAATTTCTTGACGAAACTGTTTTTCATATTTTACATCTAGAAGCGACAAGCTTAATGAACAAACTAAAAAAAAGTATTGTATAATGATATGAAAATGGAGAGTATTTAGAACACACATGGACCACGAAATTGATTCTAAAATTAGATTAATTTCAAACGATTTTCAATATGCTATTTTATTCTTTTAAAAAATTATTATCATGGATTATTTTAGATAAAATATTATATATAAAAAAGAATTACAATGTGGTTTTTTTTGGTATATATATTGATTAGGCATTTATAATGAAAGGAGAAATCTTATATTTTATTTATATCATGTAGTAAGATCATTATAAAGAGAATTGAATATAAACATATGGAGAATTTTGAAATGAAAAAGAAGGGTTTGATGCAAATTATTCACCTTATTTGATGTGAATAGATATAAGAAATGACTTTTGCTTGGATGTATAGCAAGCTATGTTTAAAAGTAATGCACACATTATGTTAAAAGAATTGCTAAAAAGGAGAAATTATTATAGTTAGCTTTAAGGAGGAGCAATGGAGTTCCATTTGACCCTACCATGATATATTTTGGTGAAAATATAATTATATTTAATTAAATAGAACTCAAATATGCAGACCAGACGATCAAAATAAACGCCAATTAAACTTCAAAAATATATTCTTAAATATGATAAAACTCGCGACGAAAATAAACATTAGTTTAATAAATGAATTATTGCCATAGATATAATAGAGAGCATAATAGTAATTCATAGTTTTCTTTACTTAATTCATAGTTTAGAACCTAATGAGTTATGTTTATTCAATACATAATATTACCAAAGAAATAATAATAAACCACCCCTAATAAAAAAAAAAATATTGGCTAAGATTTCCAATTTTTTGAAGAGATTATTTGAGTTGAATAATGACTATTTGTTGATTTTAATATAGGAGAAAAAATAGTTGGATTTTGCCTTTAAAAGGAAATAAAGAATAGTTGGTTAGCTTATCAACTCAAAGATGGAATGTCTCCACACATAATCTCTTTATTTAATCATGAATTAGAGCTTCTTCATCATCTTTTGGTGTTTCTAAACTAAAAAAATTAATTCTCAAGTGGACCCTCCTTCCTTCAATATAAATTTAGCTTTTAGCCACACATCTTCTTAAAATTATTATTGTGGGCCACTTTCCTTCATTAGAAACTTATAAGCTCAATTAGCCAAACAACTCTATTTATCCACATGACAAAAAAAAATGGTGATTTGGGTAACAAATGTATGATTTGGCAATTTGGAAAAAAATGGATCAATGTTTTCAATACGTACCCCTTGCTAAATAAGTATCCTGGTCTAATGAATGAAACTTCTAAGTTTAATTTTGATATACATTTTTATGCGTGTTCTCGCTGTACTGATTAAATTTGTTGTGTGAAAGATATAAAAACGGAACACATAACAAAACTTCAAAAAATAGAAAATCTTCCGCAATAAAATGAAACAATAAAAATATCATAACTATTATGGTAAAGGAGGAACAGATAATAACGAGTAGTTTGCAAAGAGATTGTATATTCAATGCGTAATAATACAGGAAAAAAATATTTATTCGCCATCAATCATAAAGATCGAAAGTAGTTCAAAGAAAAAATCTTGGTGAAAAAGTAGGGAGAAGAGAAACATAATTTGTGTTCTATTTTATGTTAAAATTAAGAAAGATATTTGACGTATGGCAACAATTAGTTAATTATTTAATACAAATATCGTTGTACAATATTTTAGACATATAACAATATTCTTGTTCTCCCTCGATAAATTTCAAATTCAGTGTCCGGATATGGAAATATCCTTAACTAGCGGGGCATATCTTAATTTTGAAATGTTTTGGGTTGAAAGTTGGGCATTTGAAAACTCATGGCATAGTTGTTGGGTTGGGCTTTACTTTTGGGCCTTTAAAGGCTTTCTTTGACTCCAAGGAGTCCAATTGTCCACAACCTCTAGACTCTGGCCCATTTTTTCAATATTCAAAATAAACAAAATAGCTTATATAAAACGACACGTAGGGCCAATAGCCGCTCCATGTCACGTGACATGTCTTAACTCACGTGATAGTATACTTTTAAAGCCTTGTTTGGATTGTCAACTTATCTCTTACAAATCCATTGTAGCAAAGATAAAGGTTTGTTTGGGTGGTGGAGGTGATGGCGGTACTTGAAGTCCTATCATAGATCAAAGATAAAGGTTGATCGTG